>CM056393.1:29193488-29410882 GCA_029718625.1 Synaphobranchus kaupii | reverse complement strand
CTCAAACTGAAATTCTGGAGAGCCGCTGTGTCTGCTGGTTTTTGATGTGGCCCTGCATTTAAGTTCTTAATTTAAGTCACTCATTGGCTAAAGAGTCTGCACACCTTGTTTGCAAGGCCTAAATTGGCTGCAGCCCTCCGGAACTGCCGTTTGAGACCCCTGAGGTATATGCTTACATTATTAGGCAAAATTGGCACATTTTAAAATAAAAATGTGTTATGTCTTATTTCCAGGTGAAGCAGAGATCCTAAAATCAGGGTGACACAGCTTTGAATATTTCAGGGGGTGATTCAGAGTCTGATCACAGACATGGGCCCAATCTCAATGTCGGCCCTGAGCCCTAAGGACTGAGCCCCCACAGACTTTGGGGTGACGTCACATGCGTTCCCAGTGTGAGTGCGTGAGCGTGCAAGCGCTCGAAATGGTACAAATAAGAGGAATGATACAACATTATGCGATGTTATATGTTGCCTTGACAACGCCTGTCACGCATGCAAGATGTTTATGACAATCGCCACTTTAGGACCATTAATTTTAGGTTTGTACTCGCTGAAAGAACTCTGCCCGCCATGTGTGTCATTTGTTTACAATTTTTGAGACGCTTCCGGCTGCGTTTACGTTTTTATCATCAGAAATGCTATGAACTGTGGGTAATTCTCCCAGCAAAGTCTGCAGGATTGCAGAATTGTGGAAAGTCTGCATAAAGGGCTCGAAAAGTCCGCGACAGAGCCCTCACGCACTTGCCGATTTTACAGTGGGACAGCTCTGAGCCCCTCGCGGACTTAAGGGGAACGCGCTTCAAAGTCTGTGAGGGTGTAAGGGCGGACATTGAGATCGGGCCATGGTCTTATAAATGGACTTTCATGGAGTGGAGTGAAGACTACCAATGTGGTACCACTGCAGGTCATATTATTTAACATTTTGCAAATATGATTAAAGGCCCACATGCATCGGCATTCTCTTCCTGGTTTTAGTATCTGAAACGCCCACAAAACGTTAGCAAAGGGCAGTGACGTAGGTTTTTTGAAAAGTCCCAAACCCCGCCCCCTGTCTGTACACATTTGGATTGCGACTCCGATAAATAATGCAAAAACATACGTCATATCACGTGGGAAATCGTTTCACTAAGAACTCGCATTTAAACCCTAAAATATGCATACTTCGACCAAAATAGCTATTTTTTTACTTGAAACAGTGTGGAACACAGTTGAAAAGTTCCAGGATGATATGAAATGCTCAAAAACAAGAAAAATATGCATGTGGGCCTTTAAATACACGTAGACATCAGTGAGAACATCACTTATAACAGTAAACCTTTGACAGCTGTCAGGTAAGTCCTCAGGTCCTTCTGCAGTTTGGTGCCCTCTGCCTGAAAACACACCAGAAGGACAAGTTAGTACAACAAGAAAGAGGTGGTTTAGATTCATATGATCTATATACTGTACGAGTATATATAGATTTACATGAGAGACAGGTCTAAATGAGGGAAGTAGGACTGCATAGATAAGTGGAAGAGGCATTATAGGGCTCTCACCATCTGCTTGTTGAAGTTTGTCACACTCTCCTCAAATATGGCATCCTTAGTTTCATCCGATTTGCCCAGCTTCTGTAGAACCTGCGGTGCAACACAAATCACAACATTCATCACGGACTAGTCACACACCATTACACAAAATTAGCTCCAGACACTATCCAATGTGATGTTTCGACATAGTGCCCAAATATGTAGTCTAGAGCAACCCATGCTGCTCTCATTGTAAGGCATTATATCTTCGCTATGAAAATGCTATTTATGATCATTGTATGCACTATTTGTAAGTTTTTACTTGTTCTGTTTCTGATAATTAAACTTAAAATGACCTATTTACATATAATATAGGATAATTAATAATTGATGTGGTATTTGCTAATCAGTACTCATGCCTTTGTTCTTACAGATCTTGAGATGCACAATATGTATCTTCTCATTATGGCCTGGTATAGTAGGTCAATGGATAAGAGTGATTGCCAATGCATTGTAACATTAAATCAACATAAGCAATACTATTACTCCTATTGTTCATTTGGTGACTGAATACTGTATTGCAAGCTCCCGTTGTTAAATATGCACTACATTGGGGGCTAGAACAAGGGTTCCTGGCCAAAAATCAACTCATCATCAATTAATTTATAACAATGGAACTATAATTTCAGTACATTAAGGTCTCATAATAAGGTACAGAATGTGCCATTAATATGAGTGTAAAATAACACTGAAATGGTACCATTATAGAAATATACAACAAAACTTCAGTGCATAAGTTAACTTGGCTGTGTCCTAAAAATATGTTTCCATTTTACTAGCCTATTTACTTTAAACTCAAAGCAAGAACAAAGGTCTCATCACTATTCAGATAGCAAATGCCTGAAACACAGAGTCATGTTTATCTGATTACATTTAATGAATCAGGTGTGTTGGGCACATTAGATAATGGAGTAGAGGTAATCACTTTGTAATGTTTTCTGTTGATCCCCAAGTGAACCAATGCTTATCAACAAGATTGTGGAAAGATACAGAGAAGTGTAAGGATGTATTGCATGTTCAACAAAATGGTATTTACCTTGCAATGAGGCTCTTGATCAGAAAATTAATAATGTGATTGAGAACACTGATTATGCTGAAAGAATGGTATAATTATTATGTATTTGGAAGATTCTCTTATCCAGAGTTACATGCAAGATGCATGTTTTGTATTTCATGATAAGTAATTAAGCTGTAAATTACATGGGAATAGCATGGAACACATGGTTGGCTAAATGTCTGTAAGTCATCAAGGGTCTGAGGGTCAAGGGTCATATCATCACTCTGCTGCCAGATATGCAGTAGATATGGATGGATCACTTTAAGGGTTTCTTCTCCAGACTTATTTTCCTATTGAACTCTATGGAAAAATTATTCAGGAAAAACAACCCTTAAAGGAGCTAAATGTAACAAATTTACTGTACTAAATCATAAAATGACCATGATATGTCATCAGAGATTAAGGAAACATGCTGGCTTCTCCGACAACATACTGGCTTCTCCGACAACAATGCTACAGCCAGTATGTTCTCCTTCCAAATTTCCATTCCGGGTCGGAACGTCTGTATTTGTTTTGGCCTGTGTGAATCACTATTCTCCGAGTTGACTCCGAGTCCACTGCCCATTACGAACAACCAGATGTACTCTGGCATTCCGACAGCCGATTTACAAATGCCTAAGCTAAGTTCAACATCGTTTCCATTTAGCTAGCTAGCTAAATATTTTAATATATATATGTATATAGTTACTCGCTAAACATACCATTAATGTTAGCTTATATCTGTGTGACCGTAAACATAGCCAGCCATGCATTGCAATTGCAAACGTATACATTAGCTGATCAACTTACAGTGTAGGACATTATAGGATATAATGTTGCGCTCGGCTCGTCTTGCGCTCGTGTTCGTTCAGTGTCTCGACTCTCTCCAATATTGTGAATTTGGATTGCTGTACCCATTTTAAACGCTCGGTGTCAATGTTACATATAGCTCCTTTAAAGTGATCCATCCATATCTACTGCATATCTGGCAACAGTGATGGTTTGAGGCTCGTTTGATACCTCAGACCCTTGATGACTTACAGGCATTTAGCCAACTTTGTGTTCCATGCTATTCCCATGTAATTTACAGCTTAATCTAGTCCCACCCCCCAATTCCCAGAGATCCATTCAAATGCGGAGAGGTTATAGTATCGCTTGTAATAGTAACTGCAAATAAGATATTAAGAGTCTTTTGATATTGTTGGGTCATAGACAGGAAGTCATGGCATGCGAAAGATATGCAACCAAATATGAAATATGATGACTTTATTTAAGTTTATGTTCATTTTAATTTGGTGCCCTAAAATGGGGGGGGTGATGTGTAAAAATGGCTACAATTGCTACACGGTTCACCCGCTATTGATGTAAAACCCCTCAAATTAAAGATGAAAGTCTGCACTTTAACCCCATAGTCACTGTTCCACTTCAAATCCAATGTGCTGGAGTACAGGGCCAAAACAAAAAATGTGTCACTGTCCTAACAGTTTTGGAGTGCACTGTATATGAGTAATCATAAAGTAGGTTTCAGTTCTGCAACCAGAGCAATTGAAAGCATACAATCATTGCTCTCATTTTCATGGCAAAGATATAATGCCTTGCAGTGATCCATAACCTTGGAATATACTACACTACACACAATACGATACTGTGTGCCCAAGGCACAAGATTAAGATTTAAAATATTGAATCACAACAAAAGTAAACAATAAAGTGATAGGTAATGGGCTGTAGTTCAAAACGTATAGGAAGTTAATGGGGACATTGCATTACATATATTCTATGTAATGCAAAGGGAAATCTTTTTATTTGTATTGTATGAACCCTAATATCTCTGCAGTTTTTACATACACACAGGATTTTGAGAGCTTATAGTTCCAATGCAGTTCTGTGGTCTACAGGTTTACACAAGGTTTAACTCCAGTTAAGCACACGGCAATTGACCCTGGCCTTGGTTTTGAGCAACATGAAGTGTTCACAGCAAAATATTTTTTATTCACACATGCAAAGTATAGCCTATACCAATAAGCCCATACACAGTGAAGTGAACTGAATGGAACTACCATGTATTATTCTTACTCCGTTCACTCTACAATCTTCTTAGCTTATTCATAGTTGTTTTAACAATTCATTCATGCAAAATAAAGAACATTTTGAGCTGAAAATGAATTAGTGACTGAGCGGAAATGGAGGGAAGTTGAACAAAAAAGTGATTACTGTCATTACTAGCCCTTTGATGATATAGGGAGATGAGATGATAATGTTAGTTAATGGAGACTGTATGGCTAATGCAATTCTCAAATGTGACACAGCACTGGCCCCTGGACTCAAAACAAATAAATATAAAAAGATAGATAAATACAATTTGCCCTATGCTGAGAATGTCAAAAGAGCCAAGAACAGGGAGTTCAGGAGATTACTGTCAAGGTAAGCACAACGTGTCCTTCCTCTCCATCCACACCAACTTGCTAAAATTCTGATGAAACTTACCTCAGAACAGCATATTAGCAGTAAAACAAATTGTGGCATGAGTGTGCCCATTGCTTTATGACAACTTTCCTACAGTAGGCCACTGATGATGCCGTTTGCCCCAAATAAGACACCAGAAATGCAGATGTTTTCTCTCATTGTGGAATACAGTGAGTGGTGTGATACGGAGGGTCAGTGGGTCAGGGGTAAATGCAATCAATGAAAAGGCAGACAGATGAAAGAGCTGAACTGTTACGTTGAAAGGAGGGATGACAGGAAAGAGAAGAGGAAGTGAGACCCTACTGTACATGGAATCAGAGAGCAGGCAGTCCAGCTGTCTGTTGTGTAACACAAGCAGTCAGGCTTAAGCCAGTCACTTGTCTCAGACCTATGGCTATACCATTGGTCACCTGATCACCTAATACTGGACACACCCCCACTGTGATACAGCAGTGCTTCCTCCAATGGGAAAGCTTGCTGCTGAAATAGGAGGAGCAAGTGCATCATAATAACTAGGTGCAGGTGCCATCCAGTCAAAGCCTCCAGTTACGAGAGGTTACTCCTCCAAGAGGAGAAGGGCAGCTACAGCAGTTCGCACGCCCACCTAGACGTGCACCATACCACAGGAGTCACAGGTCAGGGCGTGTATGCTCCAGGGTGGGGAAGAGGAGCGCACTCTTCTGTGTGAAACCCAAACCCTGGTTCCAGCCAGAGGGAGGCACGCACCCCTCCCCAGCAGCATTCCTGGGGGCTGGAGGCAGGATCATCTGTTCGGGGGCTCTGAAGAATTTCCAGTGTTCCTCTCGCTGAGGAACTCCGAATGATACTGTGCTTTTGCAGAAAGCGATTATGAATGAAGGCATGGTTCAGCATCACAGCTAAAAGCTGTTGCTAAGACTATATATTAATAACAAAAAACTATGTTTTAAGTGAGAAGTTTGGCTTGGCCAAAAGCCGCAAAAGACAGGAAATTCAAATGAGCGCCACCAAGACAAACTCTACACTATCAGGGATTTCCAGTACTCTGTTTTTTATATCTGACTGCTATACAGTTCTGTAGCTATGTTGGTCTTCTGTTGAAACAACATGTACTCATCACTGGGCAGATTGGTTCAAACCTTTCGTTCAAAACAAAAATAATGCATCCCACTTATTAACAATGGCCACATACAGTACAGGGAGTGAACAATGAAATGTAGTTTTGCACCTCCATGTATGGCCAGCGCGCTCTGCATGTGTCATGACAGAGTCTATAAGTGTCTGTAATTTTGCTGGTGGAATACGACACCATTCTTCCACAAGATTAAGTCACTCAACTCACACTTGAAAGTTGATGAAAGTGTAAAATGCTGTCTCGGGCATTGTTCAAGAATATCCCATAAGTGTTTTACTGGGTTCAGATCTGGTGAGTGAGAAGGCCGTAACATATGGGGACTGTCAGTGTCGTGTTCCTCAAACGTTGGGGGACTCATGGTCTGTGGACAGTGGCACTGTCACCTTGAGACATCCATCACTGCAGGAGAGAAATGCTTTTAAAACGCACTCCAGGAGAAGTTCTGCTCTGTTTCTGTCAATTGTCTTGTTTTAGGCGTCCCCAGATTTAAATGCTTCAGCCCAAAAAGCATGCTTCAGTTTTTTTTCCATTTTAACAGTTGATTTTGTTTTTTGTGCCGTGCAGTTTTTATCTACGTCACATTTTAGCCAAAAAATTACATTTTCACTGGAGTGAGTCAGTCAGTCCCATTACATAGTTATCAAAAATCACCATTCCTTTGAAGGGTATACAATCCTACTTGGAAAGTGGCTTACACCATTATGGAACCACAAGAACCCTTTGCTACTGGAACACAGCTTTGCTTCCATTTTTTTTTGTTTATACCTTGATTATAATTGAATAAATTCACTGTGATTTATATAGAAAAAAGTACAGGTGATCGTAATGATAAATTAGAAAAAAAAAGTGAACACCGCACACTCAGCACCATATATTATTTATTTCTTTATCTTACCAACGTTTCGACTTTAATTCGTCTTTCGTCAATGCCCTGATGAAGATGAAAGTCAAAACGTTGGTAAGATAAACACATAAATAAATAATAAATGGAGCTGAGTGTGCAGTGTTCACTTCTTTTTTCTAAAAAAAGTGAATCCAGCCAGCAGGGGAATAAAAGATAACACAGCAGGGCAAGCAAGGTCCAGGCAGGGATATTCAAGTGTCTCAAAATATCAATGGTGAAGCCATAAAACTACGGGACTTTCCATAATGACAGCACTGACAAACCCCACCCACAACAAGTGATTGGCCACAGTGCTCGAACACTGTCACATAATTTCCTGCCTTACCAAAGCACATTTTCAAACTACCTCAGAATACTCACTGACACCTCATCTAACTGCCTAATATTTATTTTATATCACAATTTTGCCCTATTTACGGACTATCATCGAACACTCCTACTTCAAACCTCCAGCGGCATTAAAAAAATAAATTAATATGAATAGGCTACAGGATTAATGCAGGTCAGATATGGAGAACAGCCGGCAGGCATACAAACCCACAAGTAACTCCACAAACTATTTACAGACCATGTACACTTATGTGGGAGGCTTCAATCAGTCTGTGTACTTATCAGCTTTCCCTAAAGAAGCTGCGATTTCTAATGGCCACAAAATGTCCACTCTACACATTCTCTCCATTCAGTGCTCTGTACCATTGTCTTGAGTCAGATTCCATCTTTCAGAGCATGAGACTACTGTACATGAGAGGTGGAATCCTCTCTTGCACCCTGTCGGCAGATCATACACATCTGTTCTCCTGATTGGACTTTACTACACTCTAAAGCTTTATGGACTAAATCCCTCCCCCCAGACAACATCAGGACCTCTAAGGTGTGAGCTCCAGGCAGATGAGGAGGCAGAGAGGACCTTTTTCCCGGATGTTAAGGGTCTCTGTGCATCTCCATGTTTTACTGGAGCCCCTGGGTTGGGTTGGTTTCTGCTCACTGGTGTTCAGTTTCAGCCCAGGACCAAAATAATACACAGGCTAGCGCTTGCCACCACCCACCCTGGGGTTCAGGGGGGATTAGCCAGCAAGCGTCAGTCTGCAGGCTATTCATAGGCACCCGCCATGTCCTGCTGAGACACATGCAGCAAAAGGACAGGTGTGGGGGCGGGGCCTCTTGCATGGGCGGGCACTGAAACAGTGGAAGTGGGGCCGGCGATCATGGGGGCGGGGCTTGTGCCATGAATGGGCAGGATCTGAACTCTGGAGGTTGGGTCTGCGTGTGAGGGGCAGGATTTGAGGCATCACTGGGGGCAGAGTCAGAGTAATTGTTGAGTCTGTGGCAGTATAGGTACAAGGCCAGTGGACACCCCCCCCCCCCTCCAGTACAGGGGGGGGGGGGGGAAAGATTGTATTCTCATTTGCCATCATCTTTAACTCCATCGTCTGCTGCTGAGGCTAATTGAACACCATTCAAGACATCTGGAGCTAGGCTGCACCAGAGAAAGCACGTCATTAAAAGCTATGGGCAGGAACACAGATGAATTAACTTGGTAACAAACTCATCGTTTTCTAAACTGAGGCTCAAGCGGCAGTCGGTTCATAGAAAGGAAGGGGGTAGGTTGGGGTTCTGTAACAGCTGTTACAGTTTAATATTCCTCCACCTGGCATGGTTCCCCATGAAGAGGAGACTGTGACCTTCCACACAGAGAGAGTAATCATCTTGATGAAGCCAGGAAGTTGCACTGTGGGTTATGAACCGATAGTCTTTTCTGGAACCACTGTGCCCGTCCCTCAAGCCCGCCCACTTCTCACATCGTGCACCCCCACTGTCCCCAGCCAACTTCCTTCTGTTGCTCAGGCAAGCGCCATTGCTGGACTTATGTGCCGGAGGCAGATGTCAGGCCAAAAGTTTGTTCAGGATTTATTCTTTATTTTCCTCCACCAAATCTGGGTTGAAAGTGTTTCTTCTTTCCACTTCAACTTTTCTTAATTTCTTCCCTATGTTCATCTTAAAATCAAAAAGAGATCCTGCGTGTCCTCTGCCCTGAATGACCCTACCATACCCAGTGATAACTCAGACCCTAATTTACACAGAACTCAGACCATTCAAATAATATTAGTTCATAACGTGCTTACAATTGCTGACAAGGTGGTTAGGCCATACATTGCAAAGCGCTTCCCAAAGGATTTTCAATTTCACTGTCATAAATAGGCTACTGACAGACTGCCTGCGCTCTGCATGGACGCATTGTATGATTTCCCACTCAGGAAGTGAAGACTGCGCTAGATACCAATTAAATACTTCTCCGTGTACGATAGCATCACTGCAATTTCTCTAGTTGTCTTCAGCATTTCCTGAATTCCCTCACCTTTCGCCCATTCTATTTATTCAACCATAATGTATATCCCAGTGATCTGAGAACAGGCTGGTAGGCTAGAGGCTGGAGGTCAAAGAAGCAAAACGGAGAAGACGTGACCGAGGACCCTATCTACATTTAAATTCACGACAGTGATAATAACAACAACACAATACTGTTACATTCTGGATGCCAGAGTTTGCTCCGTTGAAACTATGTCCAATGGCATGGTTAAATCAGGATAATGCATCACGTGTTCTTGGGGAATTATCTTGGAGATTAGCTAACTCGCCATGCATCTAAGAAATGATGCTCACTGAATATTCTCACTGAATAACACTACTTTTAACCTGTTCATTTATCACTGACTGAATGAAATTGGCAAGTAACTTTAAACACGTTCGACACAAGACTGCATATGTTTTAAAATGCATGTTACAGTGAAAGATGTAACACGTTGAACAGAAAACATTCACGACCGCTATTCAATCAACTCAATTTTGTCCCTTTCAGCCTTCCAGCAGCAACTCGGTCGTCGTCCGTTATAACGACTTCTATTCTCAAAGTACAAACCCAACACTGGTCAAGCTAGTTGGCAGTCAGAGTAGCTGCCTCTCCACTATAACTGCTTTACCACTAGAGAAACAGATTGGCACGTTGTCCGGCCGCTGTGACCAGAATAGACTCAGAATGCTCTAGCCTTCATATAATATGAAATAATTTAATTTCCCTCACCTTTTCTTGTGCTCGCGTTAACTTTTTCTGCACGTTGCTGGCCAGTTTTCCAGCAGTGACCCCTTTCCCCGTCTCTGACATCTTGTCTTCTTTCGGGCTTTGGTATTGAATAATTAGGCAATAAACTAGATATGGAAAGTTTGTGGGTCAGGAGGCACTACACTGCCGAAATAAAAAAGAGCGTGCACGAGAAGTGTACAGTGTATTCAATTCAATCAGAGGGTGGGGGTAACCTTAAAGGGACACAGTCCAGTCCGGAGCCAGCTGCGCGTAACTCTAAGCCGTGTTGGACAGCCTCTTAAAGGTACAAGGTAGCATCACTTAGTTCATGGGAGGGAACAGACCGCCCTGTATATAGTGAGTGTATCGACTGGATGTTCTGTCTTTGGGAATTTTTGCTTCTGTCCGAAAGCATTTCTGCAAGCAGCAAGAACGCTGAAACATTTCGGCTGCGCCCGAATCAGAGCCCTATCTACTGCGTCCTGTGTAATTGCATGCTATACACTACTTGCTGCATACGGTATAGTGACAAGCAGTATACGAAAAATATCCTCAATACTATTATTAGCAAAAATCCGGAAATAAGTATATAATCCGGGAGATTAAGAACACTCCATTTTTTTTAAAATTATCGCATACTTAACAGCTTTTTTAAAAAGTATACTCAACTGGCATACTCAATAGTAGGCAAGTGCCCTGATTCGGACACAGCCTTAGTCAATTGGACACTCCTATATACAGATCCTTTCCAAAAAATTAGAATATCATGGAAAAGTTTTTTTTTCCATAATTCCATTCAAAAAGTGAAACTTTCATAGATTATAGATTCATTACACACAAAGTGAAATATTTCTAGCCTTTATTTGTTTCATTTTTCATAATTTTGGCTTACAGGTCCAGAAAACCCCCAAAACAGTATTTCAAGAAATTAGAATAATGTGCCGAAAATCAGCATTTACTTCAGTTATTTCAGAGAATGAGTGGAGTGGCTTGACTCGAGGAATCCGACAGTTGTAGCCCATGTCCTGGATATGTCTGTACGTGGTGGTTTTTGAAGCACTGACTCCAGCCTCAGTCCACTCCCTCTGCATCTCCGCCAAATTTTGGAATCGTCTTTGCTTGACAATCCGCTGAAGCCTACGGTCATCTCTTTTGCTTGTGCACCTTCTCCTGCCACATTTTTCCCTTCCACTAAACCTTCTATTGATATGCTTGGACACTGCACTCTGTGAACAGCCAGCCTCCTTAGCGATGACCTTTTGTGGCTTACCCATCTTCTGGAGGGTGTCAATGATGGTATTCTGGCCAATTGTCAAGTCTGCAGTCTTCCCCATACTGAACCAAACTGAGATAAACTTTGCAGGTGTTTTGAATAAATTAGATGATAGTGTGACACTCAGTCTAAAACATTAATTCTCTGAAATAACTGAAGTAAATGCTGATTTTCGACACACTATTCTAATTTCTTGAAATACTGTTTTGGGGGTTTTCTGGAGCTGTAAGCCAAAATTATGAAAAATGAAACAAATTAAGGCTAGAAATATTTCACTTTGTGTGTAATGAATCTATAATCTATGAAAGTTTCACTTTTTGAATGGAATTATGGAAAAAAAACAACTTTTCCATGATATTCAAATTTTTTGGAAAGGATCTGTAAGTATAAACCCCTGGTATTGAAATCACGGCCTCCGAGGTCCAAGAACTGCTGGTTTTCCACCCTCCCTTTACCTGGGAGTCAGGTGTGAAGACAGTATGGCCAATCAGTAGCACTAATTGTTCAGTTAATTACCTGGGAGGAAAAAAACCAGGGCCGAATTTGGATTTGAGGTACAGATTTGATTATCCACGCCCTAAACGTTGTCTTGATTTTCTCGGATCGCAAACACTTCCATAAAATATTCTCTGCGGAAAAACACATAACTTGTTTACTACGTAGCGCTTTGAAGAGGTGAGAAAGTTTCTATAACAAAAAAGTATTGCTACAAGGTTTTATGCACAATAAACTTACTGCAGTGTTGTAATACATTATGACCACCTTGTAAACACAGTAACATCGGAAAAGACAAAAGTAGACATTTAATAGTGAAATCATCCATCATGACCCCAATATTACTCCCACACCTTAACATTAGTGAAGATTCACTCATAAAAATGACAACACAACTTGTAAGCAGACATAAAAGTTACACAAGGCTGCATACTACAACCAACAAAACCAGCTGACTGCATGACATTTCATTTAAGGTGTAGGTTTTATGTATATCCATTTAGCAGTTTTTAATTTTAGCAAGGCTAATCACCCTCAATAAAAAAAACTTAATGCACAATACAAATAGGCATGCTTGTACAGATGACTCATTGATAATTCATTTACGGTGGGACGTATAATTCAGTATTCCTATATCATTGCTATGTGGATGACACCCAACGCTACCTGTCTTTTACGCCTAATGACTTAAGTAACCTAGCCATTCGATTGTTTAACTCCCATTCAGGACTGGATGTCAGAAAACATTCTCAAACTCCAACAGATCTCATTATAGGCCCAGACCACATAGCAGCCTAGATTCAGCAGTGTATTAGTCCACTTGCATCCAATGTCAAGCCCAACTCTAAAAATATAGGTGTGATTTTTGAGCCTTCTATGAACTTTAAATGACATGCCAAGAAGTTAGCCAGTCTTGATTTTTCCAATTGAAAAATATTGATTGACTAAGATCATTTCTGTCTTTCCAAGATTTAGAGAGAATTATTCATACTTTTGTTGCAATGCCTTGTTACAATCTGCACTGGCCATGTTATAGCTAGTTCAGAATGCTACTGAGAGGCTTTTAACTAAGACCAGACCTAGACCACATAATGTCGACCCTGGCCTCCCTCCATTGGCTGCCTATAAAAAAATAGGATCAATTAAAAAAATATTTTAATAACTTTTAAGGCACTGCATGGTCAGGCACTGTTATATATTATTACTGAGCTGTTGCCCCCTTACAGTACCTCAAGGAAGGGCCGGACTGGGATCAAAAATCAGTTCTGGCATTTTTCACCTTGACTGGCCCACCCCAACCAGCCCTGACACACACATTCTTAAATGGGCACTATAGCCCTCGGGTAACCAGATGAGAAGGGAGTAAAATTTGGTGCACCAGCCCAAAAGTGGACCGGCACATCTGGCATCTGCCTAAATTGCCAGACGGCCAGTCCAACTGTCCCTCAAGGTCTCTGAGGATCTCTGAGAAGGGTCACTTGGCTGGTCCAAGCCAACATCTAGGCTTAAATTGAAAGGTGACTTACCTTGGCTGTCCTGGGGCCTGTTCCAGGAAGCAGGATTACACATGAGTTAGCTGCATAAATGCAATGAGTAAAACCCGGAACCCTCCCAAATCTGGGACATGGACTGATGTAAAAAGAGCTGTTCCGGTTCTGCCCCTGGCCCCCAGACTGTGGGACTGTGGTGACCCCCAAAGCCTCAGACTGGCAGAATCAGTTACATTTTTTAAAAAGCATCTAAAAACTCATTTGTATTTCCTAGCATTTGCCTGGTTTGTGTTTTTTTTTTCTTTTTATGTAATTCATACTGTATATTGTTTTTATATTTTACTCTGTGCCTATATCTCTATCTCATTGTTTTATTACATTCTACCATTGTAAAGCACTTTGTAACTACAGTATGTTTCTAAAGGTACTATATGAATAAAGGTTTACTCACTAAGGCATACAGGTAAATCATATCATGCACAGAAACAAAAGATTAGGAACATGCTGGATAATACAATGACTAACAACTATAAATAAAGAACAGAACAATTACTGTAAATATAGTCAAACACTAAGTAAATATTAACAAGGAATAACCTTTTGTATGGGAACCATAAGAAAATCAATACACTTGTATACCAGACAGGAAATAGTGATACGTATTTGAGTACCAGCAACTAAATTAAAGAAGTAACAGAATTACTGAAATTTCTAGTAAACAGAAATACAAACATGGGAAGTAATGGAAGTAAACATTAGGAATAGTTCATATAACAGGAGAAAAAAAGATGACCAAGATATCAAGAGATTTACGGAAGTCAAATTAAACCATATGCCTATTTTGTGGGGGGGCCCTTACTTTTAGAAGCAACATAATTAGCCCCAACACAAGAAAATTCCCCCCCTTTTCCTACCTAATTTGGAATGCCCTATCATGGTCACGCTACAACTCTCATTGAAACTTCTACTGTCAATTTGGGAGAGGTTAGACAAGCATATGCTGTCCCTTGAAGTATGTGCATCTTATCACACTGCAGTTGAGCTGGCACAGACCTGAGTCATAGGAAGACGCTTTATGCAAAGTTTATGTGAAGTTCAAGTTCAGACTTGTCAGCACTGACACCCTTGGATCCCTGGGGGATGCTAGAACCAGTTGTACATTGCCTTGTGGGACTGCCAGGGACAATCAGCCCTGGCTCAGTCCAGATTCAATACATTACATTACATTACAATCATTTGGCAGACGCTTTCATCCAAAGCAACGTACAAAAAGTGCATACCGAAGGTCATTGAAGTAACTACAAAACAAATCAGACTAAGCACATCCTTCCTATAACGTAGCAGCTATCCCTAGTAATCTACACTATACACAGTACACTATGGTAAGTCGGCTATACATTCAAACTATAAAATCAAACAAGAGTTAAACAGGAAACGAGCAAAAAACAGGAAACAAGTAGTATGAAAATGGTCCTAGGGTGCGTCCCAATAGTCGAAAAATGCAACCTTTCCTCCTCCACTATCACTCCTCGGCTGCATCTCAATATTCTTCACTCCCCACCTCCACTCCCCCACTCCCCCACTACCACTCCTCTCCTACCCGGAAATATGCAAAACTGCCTGAACGTTTTCAGTACAAGTATTTACATGTACAATGTACCTGACATTGCGGTTTGCGCCGAGACATTAATTAATATGTAAGCATTAATACGTAATTAAAAATGTAATCAGCGACATTAGATTAAAACACAAAGATCCGTTTCCGGGGCACGGAGTAGAGGAGTGGTAGTGGAGGAGGAAAGCTTGCATTTTTCGACTATTGGGACGCACCCTTCTACTCCGTGCCCCGGAAACGGATCTTTGTGTTTTAATCTAATGTTGCTGATTACATCTTAATTACGTATAAAAGGTTGCATATTTAATGTCTCGACGCAAACCGCAATGTCAGGTGCATTGTATATTGTACATGTAAATACTTGTACTGAAAACGTTCAGGCAGTTTTGCATATTTCCGGGTAGGAGAGGAGTAGTAGCCAGGGAGTGGAGGTAGGGAGGTGGGCAGTGAAGAATATTGGGACGCACCAATAGATTGGTAGATCAGTCAAGGTGGAGTTTGGAGAGGTGTGTCTTCAGGCCACGATGGAAAGCAGGCAGTGGGTGCGTCCCAATAGTCGAAAAAATGCCACCTTTCCTCCTCCACTACCACTCCTCTACTCCATGCCCGGAAACGGATCTTTGTGTTTTAATCTAATGTCGCTGATTACATATTAATTACGTATTAATGGTTACATATTAATGAATGTCTCGACCCAAACCACAATGTCGGGTACATTGTGGTTGTACATGCAAATACTTGTACTCGAAACATTCAGACAGTTTTGCATACTTCCGGGTATGAGAGGAGTGGTAGTGGGGGAGTGGGGGAAGGGAGGTGGGGAGTGAAGAATATTGGGACGCACCCGTTGTTTAATGTGGAGTGCCTGTAAAACACTTTCTCTCTAGCCCTCACAGGTAAAGTGCACCTGTATTCACCTGTTCCACTGCAGCGCCCTCTTCTGTTCATTTTCAGGTACAGGCTGTCCTCCGCTGTCAGACTACCTCTGACAGTCATCATCGACATACGGATCCGCATCGCTTCATTCAGCTGTGGGATCAAATCCAAATGGCTATGCTATCAGGCCTGGCATGCTGGAATGGCAGCAGTAACACACTGGAGAAACACCAATGGGAAGAGTGCGCTGTACGCTTCTATGCTTGTTTTGGAGGAAGGGGTGCACAGCATTTAAGTTGTTTATTTTCCACCCCAATAAACATGATTTAAATATGGGGGGAAATCACTAGATTCACCATACAATCTTTCTAGATATTGTGTAAAAATGATCCTTGTTGAAAGTAGCATATCATCACTCTACATCATGCAACCAGAGGTATGGATTTTTTTTTTTGATGATACAATCCATCTTCATTCAACCAATACATTTCAAGTGGTATTCTTCGATTGCCAGTGGTTTGGTGATTTTAGCCCAGAAAGAACAGACTGCACTACAAATATATCAACATAGCTCTTTATATTGAATTGACAATACAGTACATTGGACATTTATAAAGAAACAAATGAAAAAATGTGAAGCAGCAAAATTTAAACTGGGAATGGGAAATTCTTGGTCACAAGACCTTAAAAAACTTATGTCTCCTTCGACAAAAAACAGATGTGTATCAAAAAGCAACAACTGAAGGTTTTAGCTCTCCTGGAGAAGAAGAATTCCTCTGAGACACAGAGACATGAGGGCTTGTTCCACAGGGGCCTCACTACACTGCAGTCAGCACAACTCCTTCCGTTTCCCATCTTTCCTCCACTGCACAAGGCTGTAAACCTGAGCTTCCAAAAGAGGCGTGATTGGGCAGTGCTCTCCGTTTCCACGGACACCGTTTCACACGACACATGGAGGGGGTTCCGTTCGGCGCGCGGGCTAACAGTCTTGCAGGGAGGCCTATTTACGGAAGCGCTTGAAGAGCGGGTGGATGTTCTTGAGGGCGTTGGAGGCCTTGCTGCCGCGTGCATGATACTCCATGTAGACCGTGTCGTCGGCTCCTGACATAGAACTCATGGTGCCCATGCGACGTGAGAACTGTGAGGGCGGCAAAAAATCATAGTAATATATATATATATATATATATATATATATATCTCATACTCGCTCACAAAAAGTATAATGTTTGCATTTTCCACTTCATGAAATTACTGTAATTAAACCCTAAAGAATAAAATCAACTGGGTATACGGTATATGTACCAGTTGTACTAGTGGATAAGCCCTGGTGCCTATGCAGAGATACTTTGTCGGATGCCCTTGAGATAAGCTGCCTTGTTGTAGTTGAAGGCAGACAAAATAACACTTAAAGCAGTGTTGCCCTACAACAGGATTCACCCTGGGGGCCAAATTCTTTAAAATCTTTTTTACATGTGGCCTAAATATTTCCCATATAGTGCTGATGTATTGCACATGTAAAAACAGAGTAGCTGCTTTCAATTATGCACAGCCCTTGCTATTCTGTCACTTGTGGGAGGTATGCTGATGCTGACCTGGAAATACACACAACCCCCCCCCACCCTCTTCTTGATGATCAAAGGGCAGACTACGCCCATGGTGGGCTGCATTTAGCTGCCAGGTTGAGGGTTGAACACCCTTGCTAACATAAGCCTACTGTAGTAGCTTAGCATTCGGGATGTGCTTTTGGTGCACATTTGCTTACTGGCTTAATGGGTGAAAATGATACCTAGTTATACTGAACCTGTTTGTCTCCCATTTTCTCCTAAAATGTCCAGATGTGACTTTTCTTTCGTCTCAGGCAAGGCATTTTGAAAAGACATTCAATCCGATTCTGAAAAATGCTCATTTGTGGCTGTTTTGTGTCACCATGTTCACATGGGACTTTTCGTACTGTTTGGCATGTTTGTAATAAATCAAATCTATACTTAGCCTAGGATTTTACTAGAAGGAAATTATTATACATTAACATTTCTATTTATATTATATTTATAAGTTATGACCTTATTCAGTTAAAGAATGAGCCTGGTTAATTTGGTAATGGAGGAAATGTGTCAGAATATTGAGTTGATATGCATATTTGGGATGCTTGCAACAACACAAACTCAGCTAACCAACTCATGTTGCCTAGTTCCAATTCCAATAATGCATCCCATTATCCATGTAAAAAAGGAAAGATGGCAGCTGGTATTTATTGGGGGCACTCGCGCAAACAGGTGGAAATTACCCACTACTGTGCTACAGACAGAGCATAAAGGGTAACGGTGCAGACTGTCAGTCCGTACCTGCATTCTGCCGCTGCTGCCAAATTCCCCCATCACCACCTCTTCCTCTGCATCCAAGTCCGAGGCAGCCAGAACCTTCTGAAGAAGCTGCTGCTGCTCCTCCCTTGTGGAGAACATCAGGTCCTCCTCATCCATACCTGCCAGCTTAGTGATCACCTGGAGTCATCGCCCAGGAAAAGAAACATTTGACGGGGTGAGGAGGAAAGTGGAGTAGGAAGGCCATCAGACGAGAGTTTATAGGGTAAATATGTAAATATGTTAGGCCGGAGGACGGTGAGACCTAATTACCTTGAAGCTGTAGCCCTGGTCCACCAGAAACCTTTGTCTCTTGGTGGAATAGGCCATCTCCTGCGTGTCCTGGGAGACCAGGGAGTAGAAGTAGGCGTTGTACTCCTCCGCAACCATTCCTGGGAAAAGTGGAAGGGTTCAGAGATGGTAAAGGGACCCACAGCTCTCCGACTTTGAGAAAGCCTGATCGCTAGCTTTACCTTTCTTGGCGCGAAGCACTCTGCCCAACCTCTGGGCTTCCTGCCTGCGCGAGCCGCCGTGGGAGGAGATCTGGATCAGAACGTTCGCTTCTGGCAGATCAAAGGAAGTGTCTCCCACCTGTTGAAGAAGGGCGACGGAGGCAGAGATAAACACCATAGTCCAGGGAGGACCCACAAATTACTATTTCATAGGAACGTGAATTAATGACCGAATTACCTTAGAGATAAAGATGGTGTTGATCTTGGGGTTGTGCTTGAAGTTCTGCAGGATCTGCATGCGCTCACCCTGGGAGGTGGGACCATAGATGTAGGGCCTTTGGGATGGATGGTGAGACATAATTCATGATGTGCCCTCAAAATAAGTGACATCCCGCAAATAGTGAAACACTGACAGTATAACCTGGATAGATTAATTCTGATATTACTGCTTAACTGGCCCATTTCCCAAGAATAGAAATGTTGCCAATGTCTGTTTGGCTCAGTAGTCCAACACCTTGGTCAAAAAGTAAACAAGGCAAGTCAATCGAGGACGATTTCCCTGCAGTTACGCTCCAAAATAATTTTTTCCACTTTTGACATACATTTCCTACTCGGTCCCAAACCCTGCACCATACTCTGAGTGGTCCAGGGAAACTTACTTGTTGAGACGAATGGCATACTCTTTAAGTGCAAAGACGTTGTCGGCAAAGACAATGATTTTGTCGTTGCGCCGCTCGTGGAAGCGAATGAGGAACTGGCAGGCGCGGAACTTGTTGGGGTTCATTGTGTACAGGAGGATGCGCTTTCTTGTCTTGATTGCCACGTACTCCCGATAAAACTCTGGGGACATCGGGCACCACACCTGAGAGAGCAGATGGAAGGGAATGGAGAAAAAAATTTGAACAAGCAACTCTAAACTCATGAGACTTTATTTTAAACATTTTACCTCTTTAGACATTAAATTCCATATGATAGTATGTTTTTGTTAGCAACATCCATCCTAAAAAGTAGTTGATATCCATATACGTATGACCCATGTCTGCATCTTTGGGGAATGTACTGCATCAAACTCACCTCTGCACACTGCACTTTGGCTATGTAGCCATTGTTCTGCAGTTCCATCCAGTTAGCCTCGTAAAGCTTGGGCCCGATCAGAAAGTTAAGGTCCACGATTTTGTCGTCCTCTCGCACCAGGGTGGCTGTCAGGCCCAGCTTACAGTGAGCCTGGACTATCGTCAACACCCGACGAAACATCCGCGCTGTAGAGAAGGGATGGATGAAGAAGCTAAGGGGGGGGGGGGGGGAGAGAGATAGAGAGACAGAGAGGGAGAGAGTCAGACAAACATACTCACCAGGGATGGTGTGCACCTCATCGAGAATAATGAGACCCCACTCTTGGCTGCGCATCCACTCCATGACGCGCTCGGCCTCCCATGAGCGCTTGGTGGTGTGGCCCAGCATGGAGTAGGTGCTGATGGCAACCGAGCAGCCGATGGGTTTGTCCTTGGCGTCAGACGTGAAACGGCATATTTGGCTGTCGTCAATGGTGGACCACATCTTAAACTGGGCTTTCCACTGCTCCACTGAGACGGAGGAGTTCCCCAGGACCAGGCAGCGCTTCCGCACCGTACAGGCTGCTGTAACACCCACCAGAGACTTACCGGCACCTGGGGAATGAACATACACACATACATGCCTAGATTTACTATAGAGGATATCCATATAAAACTAAATTCACCTATGAAAGAGGCCGGATAGCAAAGTACCAATGCCTCTAAATAACAGCAAGGTTATATGAGGATATTCATTGCAATGATGGGTCAGTCCTCATTCAATGTTTGGGCTAATTTTTTTTGAAAAGTGAACAGTACAAATTGAACGACCATGGCACAAAATTACCGCTCTCCTACTAAGTATTCTCTGTTTTTGTTCATATTTTGGTAACAGCATTAGCACGATACACAGTAATTACAATTTTTGGTAAGCACATACACAATCAATTATAGAGAAATCCAAGGGAAATAATGGTTTATGAAGACAATCAAGAGAACACTGTATCCATATTAAAATGGAAATATATTGACTCGCGTGTGTATACATGTAAATGTAATCTACTTGATTTGACTTCTGTAAATTGCGTTTACCTGTGTTCATTGAATAGACTCTTCTGTCCATAAATTTAATATTTCATGTTCCCTCTACGAAGGGGTGGGGGGGGTAAAATAAAAAAATAAAAATACTTAACTCTTCCTCCATCTCAACCTCTACTATCAAGATGGAAGGGAGTTCATTTAATGACCCCTCTGGAATGTGATGTCAGATACCTTGTCTCTGACAGAAACTATCCTGGGGAAAGTAAGGCTTTGCCCATGTGATGGGATTTGCACAATTAAAAGACACTACTATGCTGTGCCTTTGCAACAATGAAAATTAAGCTCTTCGCTGCAACACAGGTAACAGAAGATTCAAAATAAGACAGATCAAGAAACCAGATTTAGTGGCATAAATAAACCTAAACTATACTGATGTTGCCATTGACAACTTATGTCCATGAAGAAGTTGGTCATCCTTCACCAGAGCCCCTCAAAATCAGAATGGAGTTGAAGGACATCATCCAGCCATATGGACAGCTGTTTTACGAAAATACAAAGGACACCAGCCCTGCAATTGACCAGGTGGACCTTGTCTTCAGTAAGATCTCAATCAGACTGATTAAAAGTAACAACCACAAGTCATCAATGACCTGAGAGTACAAGATAATCATGGTTAATCATTAACTAAAGATATAGCCTTCAAACAATCAAAACAAAGAGAGGAAACAATGCTAAAATAAACATGGAAGTTTATTTAAGCATCATTTCCTGCAGCTTTGACAGTACTCCCAAATATCATCAGCAAGTCGAAAGGAAAGACCCCAACTCAGAATGCACTCGTGCTCACCGCAGGGCAGCACTATCACCCCTGAGCGGGCTCTGCCGTTGCCGAACATCTTGCGCAGGCTCTTCTCCTGATAGGGTCGCAGCACAGCGGTGGGCTTCAGGTCCATGTTGATGTCAGGGTTCACCGTGTCATTGCGGAAGTCGTACTCGGCCAGCAGGGGGTACTCCAGCTGGATACAGCGTTTCTGCAGCTCCTCGATCATCTCCTGGGGAAGACGGACACCATATGCGGCAGGAGTGAAATATTTAAACCTCTCTATTATTCCAGATTAGAACAACTTTTAAAAACACTTAATTATCCTCCCAGTAGTGCAATTGTAGGCGTGTTCCGTAGCTGCAGCAACCTCCGTTACTTTGGGAAGGCGGACACAAGCTGGCATTTCTTTCCCCTCTGCAATCCACCAGCTGGCCTGTGCAGTTACTGTGCTGACGGCCTGCATATCTCTCATGCCAACATAGAGAGGTGCCTGGTAACCCTGCACTATCTGCCATTGGGTGATAACACCAAACCCTCCATCCCTGGTAGAAGAAACGCCCAATTATGCATCGACTCCCGGTCAGTCAGCACTGGCACGTACAGGACCACATCACTGCTCTGGGGGGTTGTGCTTTAGCTGGATATGTCACCCTGGAGTCCATAACTTCCATCTTTCTGTACTCTCCTTCCGTGGTTCCCAAGGTGATGAACAACATTTCCCCATCACCAGATTTTGAAATTATCCTATGCCAGGCATAATAAAATCAGGAGGACGGGCTTGCGGTGACTTTACCTTACTGGTAGAAAACATAGCAGCTTCGATCACAAAGTACATTTGTATCAACCAACAGAACAACACCAACTATGATTATGGATACTTTCTAGCCATACTACCCGGTTCCCTGTGGGCATTAGCAGGACATATTATCCACCAGGCACTGCTGCCATTGTTCTATTGATTTTTATCAATGTGCATCAATATACTCTGTGGATTTTCATAAATATACACTCCTTTCAGTTTTCTACCAGTAGGGGGATGTCAACTGTTGTTCAGACCTCACCTGTCTGATCTCAAAAGACACAGTCTGTGTCTCCTCCTCCTCCTCCTCTTCTTTGTCCATCTGCTCATAGTAGCTGAAGATGTCCTCAGGGACCTCTGTCCCAGAGCCCTGTCCGTCCGCTCCCTGCGATGTGGAGGGGCCGCCGTTGTCCTGCACCGTCTTAGAAATCTGACAAGACAGGAATAAAAGAAAAGTCGACAAAGTCTTCTGCCTACAGTGTCACAGTCCATTTCCTATACTGATGAGCACTTGGTTGATGTCCTTTGTGTGTTTGGCCCCTGGGTGTCACACAGACAGACGCACCGCTGGCTTGCTGGAGATGACCTCTGTGATGAGCTCGGTGTCAACCCCCTCTGCGGTGCGAAGACGGGAGTCGCGAATCACAGTGTCCTGCAGAAGGCGCTGGATCACCTCAGGAAATGTGCTCTCCACAAAGTACCTGCCCAACACAGAGAACATTGAAATGCTTTTGACAAAGGCTGTGTCTGACTCAGGGCCCCACCTACTGTGTCCTGTGTACCGTTTACTGTACGTGACATGCAGTACGCAAAATATATCCTCCATACTATTTTCAAATCGTAACATGGAAGTGACGCAAGACGTCTGCCCTTGAGCGGCCATACTCATGTGTTGTTGTTTGAGGGAAAATGTCAGCAAAGCTGCAGCTCTTTTTTAAATCGAAGCTGCGCCTCATATTTATGAGACCAAAATGTTTGTTTAGTTCCTGACAAGTATTCTCCTGAATATACTCAGCGAAACCCGGAAATAAGTATCTCATTTTCTCATCTCATCTCATAAGTATCAAATTTTAAGTACACTACATTTAGAGAAGATTTCACCAACTTAACTTTCTCATCCAGTGTACTCAACAGGCATACTCAATAGTATGGAAGGGTGCTGATTCGGACACAGCCAGTCATTTGCAGAGGATGTACAGTATACTAAACAGACACATAACTCCAGGACCCAACTGACAGTCCTCCACCCTACAGAGACTTCAGCAAGTTCTTAAACACACAAACAGAAACAAAACAAGATACCTGTTATGCTTCAGCACGAGTTTCACCTTCCCATAGCTTACAGTGCAGAGCTAAAAGATAGAAAAAGCATTTTAAATTCAAGTCCTTATTGTCCCACCATTAGTCTCATAGGCTCAGTATGGATCACACACTTAGTATGACAATATTGGAGACCTTGCTTCAACTTCAATTTAGCATATTGTGCATTTATACAACTGGAAGATATTCATGTTCAATATCATACTCAAGAATATACCCTGTCTGGCCCACTGTGAATGAGAGCTGGAAGTCTGACACGGCCTATCCGTTTTGTATGGATATGAACTTCAAGGTGACTTCTGGTTGCTAGTTGACCAAACGGTTACAACAGCGATTGGTCAAAAACGCGGTAGACATGGTCCACAAATCCTTCTAGGCAATACAAGAATGGTTGGTTTCGGCAGGATACAAAGGCGAATTTAAAATCTCACCTGAATAAAACAGGCTTGATAGTGACAGAAACAGAATTTCCTGTTTCGATTTATAAATATTATTTTGATTGTGCAGGGTGCCTCACCTTGATGAACTGCACGATGCCTTCGGGTACAGACGTCTTGCTGAGTTTCTGCAGGTACTCTATGATGTCAGAGGTCTGTAGGCCGACGCTGACCGCTGCGTACAGAGAGTAGGCGGTAAGCTTGTACTCGTGGACGTGTGTCGGGCGGCACACGGGCTCAGCAATGGCCACCAGGAAATCCTGTGCATACTTATACACTGGTGAAAAGGCCTCCAGGAAGATGTGGCCATCTGGAGCCTGGGGGTGGGGGGTTAAATCAGTATTTGCTAACATAAAATCTCCAATGCATTTAGGGCTGTATCAACGGATTACAAAAAAATATATTGAACTGAAGAGGTGATATACTTTACTTAATTTTTTCCAACAAGGAAACATGCATAAACAGAACTAATCATAAGCTGTTGACTCTCAATGTAGCTGTAACACGGCTACTTATATTTGTGAACAGAGTGAGAATACGTATGAAGTTAACCACTGAAGTTAACTAACCAATTCTGCAGACTGCAGCTGGAGATTAGGACAACAACTACTAGCTGCTGTATAGGTTTTCAACTTACCACCCAGAGAGGGCGGGAGGTGTGATCATTTTTTAGCAGCATCTGTAAGCGATAGTCCTTTGCCCCATACTCATCCGTTTTAGTGCTGGATTCATCCACTTGCTTCCCTGCAGCTGCCGGTATGGCCTCCTGAGACTCGCTCCCCACTGGCTCTTCGTCGTCTTCCTCATCCTCATAGGGCCGCTTCTTTGACTTCTTCTTCTCTGATACCACATGTATGAATTGAAATTATTGATGAGAGACAGTTTGTAACACTCACTAGTACAAGTGTGGTAATATTATTGCTGCAGTCTAATGTTAAACTATTAGGACAACATTACCCAACTACTATCTAGCATTAACGTTACCTACCCTGTGTTCAAATTTTGGGTACCACACTGAAGCTAGCTAGGGAACTAAGAATCATATTAAATCAAGCAATAACAGCTAACATCAATTTAGCGATGATACCAGACAATACGTCAGCAGGTGGGCTGGCAGGCTAAGTAAACGAATTTGAAGACACGTTAGCTAACGTTATTCCTAACGTGCAGGTAGCACTAGCTAACAGAATATAAAGAGGTTTGTGTTAACCATTTAAGTTACATCAATTAATCAAGGCCATTAAAACTGGCACGAATTTCTGGCACTAATTCACGAATTTAACATTCGCTAAGTACCAAGTTGCCAACCCGTTTGAATCTGGCTGAATCACACTAGCTACGTAGCTAAAGCTACGTTAGCCACCTAGCCAGACGTAGCTAGATTAGCTAACTATCTGCTAGTCATCATCTAACCGTGAAACTAGCTAATCTAGTATGATTTCAACTTACCCCTATCCTTTTTTACCATGACGGTGACCTAATCTCTTATACCTAGCGAAAACTAAATGATGTTGATGATGACTAAATGAATTCCTCTAGTAACGTCCATGCCTCCGATGAGGAGTCACTACTTCTGTGGTCCGACCATAAACCGTAGGGGGGGGAAAAGGGTCCGATCACCAGCCAACTCTGCGAGACAAATAAGCAACTTTGTCGAACAACCGCCCAGATTTTTTTTAAACAAGCTATGAATAACCCTTAGGAAAAACCCCGCAACCCGCGACTTCTGATTTTTTTCAAGCGACTTCGATGCCGACCAGATTCCAGTCCGACTCTTAACAGTCCGGGTTAACTTTCAAGTTCCGCCGCACCCATTAGCCTATCCATTATGCTTTTAAATTAAAATTGAGAATGTTGTAGATTTTTGTTGACCCATGAGCCTTCGTTTCAGTGTCAGCCAGGAGGACAGTGTAATCTTTAATTTTACTGTGGATTCAGTTTCTCTCTGCTAGATCCTTAACGAAATAAATGAACTATATTAAAACTATAGTATGACAATTACTATAGTATTGCTTGTGGTTTTTTGTACATACTATAGTGATAAATACTAAAGACTATTTATAGGGGGTGAAAATACTATAGTGACAAAAACTAGAATTATTATAGTGGGTGAAAAAATAAGATTCTTATAGTTTTCTAGATGATAGTAATAGCCTATTGTGGTTAATTTTTTGTAAGACTAATGAGATCCAGTGTGCTCGGATTCTCTTTGTGGATTAGCCTTCAACTACGTATATGGGGGTCACAGGTTATGGTAGAGGGCCTGTAACCCTCTTGTAGAGCAGTGGTTCTCAACCCTGGTCCTGGAGTACCCCTGTGTTTGCTGCTTTTTGTTCCAACCACATTGCAATCCCAGAATTTTAACAAGCTGTTAATATTTCTTAATTACGTGTTTTTCATGATTAGAGTGATTATTTACCCTCTTGCCACATTGCTACAAAAAAAGTTATGCATGTCATGAAGAATTTAAATCCCATGTTCACACTGTGCTTTATTGCAAACGATCACATACAAAGAGGTAACAATTATTTTTAACTGATCAAATTAAAGACTGGGCTGAAACAATAGACTCCTCAGTAGGTTGTTGAACACATGTGTTGAAGTAATTTAGTATTTCTTTCCCTTAAACTTATGAACAATGCAGGTCTTTGAATTCTTCATTATCTACCAAACGGTTAGTTTTAGTGTGTCCACTTTCACCAATTAGGAGCATATTGATTCACCTCAGTCTTTAATTTGATCAGTTAAATGACGTGTTTAGCTCTTTTTATGTAATTGTTTACAATATAGCACAACGTGAACATGGGACTTTTATTCTCCATGGCATGTATAGCTATTTCTGACATAATGTGGTTTAAGAGAGTAAATAATCCATCTAAACATGAAAATAACCTAAATAAGAAAAAATAACAGCTTGTTAAAATTCTGGGATTGCAACTGTGGTTGGAACGAAAACCAGCATACAGGGGTCCCCCGGGACAGGAGATTGAGAACCACTGACTTGTCAAGTAAATCGTGAAATGTATATCGATAGTTCATAGTTGTAATAATTACATGGCTCTAACGTGGACTTTTAAATTGCATAATTGTCAGCTAGGTTATCCAGAGCTCAGGACCGTTTAATTAACTAGTATCATAGTAATAGCCTACATCTCGCAAACCAACGCGAATATAGTGTATGGCTAAATAACCTAACTATGTGTCATTGAACTAGGGTTTTCTAGTAGATAATTGGAATTCTACAAATACAACATATTTATCCAGGAATAACACAGAAACCCACGATTTTACACACGCACATATTAAATGTCGACATCTGCATCGCATAACGCGACTCAGACAATTAATAGTAGCTTCAATAGATTATTTAGGGAATAATATATTTTTGTTTAGCTTGTTGCGACTTCCATTTTGCCGGTATAAAACCAGAATGGCGGAAGAGGCTAGGGGCAAAGGGGTGGTGCTGAGCTGAACCAATCAGCGTGAACAACGCAGTTCATGACGTCACCGCAAAACGCCCTGAACTCTTTCAAAAAGGAGGAAAAAAGAAGCCACGGAAGGCATTTCAAATCGGAGGGAAAAGGTGTGCATTACTAAAAGAAATCATGACTAACCAACTTTGCAAGCTATTTGTTGGCGGACTGAACGTGCAGACCACGAACGATGGGCTTCGACAACATTTTGAGCAGTACGGCCAGCTTACCGACTGCGTGGTCGTTCAGAATCAGCAGCTAATGCGGTCCCGTTGTTTCGGCTTTGTGACCTACTCGACTGCCGAGGAGGCCGATGCAGCAATGGCCGCCAGGCCACATGTTGTGGACGGCAGCAACGTGGAGTTGAAAAGAGCCGTGGCGCGGGAAGACGCCGGGAGACCTGAGGCCCTGGCCAAGGTAAAGAAAATATTCATCGGTGGACTTAAAGACGATGTAGAAGACGAACACCTCCATGAATATTTTTCTCAATACGGCGCTATCGAGAAGGCCGAAGTAATCAGCGACAAGCAGACCGGCAAGAAACGTGGATTCGGCTTTGTCTACTTCGAAGATAACGACTCTGCCGACAAAGCTGTGGTACTGAAATATCACACCATCAATGGACACAAAGTGGAGGTGAAGAAAGCCCTGACCAAGCAGGAGATGCAGGCTGCTGGGGGTCGAGGCGGCAGGGGGAGAGGCGGACGAGGAATGGGACGGCCTCAAAATGGCTACGGCGGCGGAAGAGGTGGATACAACAGCTATGGAGGCGGCTACGGAGGCAATGATGGCGGATATGGCGGCGGCGGCTATGGTGGCGGCGGCTACGCTAGCCAAGGCGGCTACGGCGGTGGCTATGGAGACCAAATGAGTGGTGGTTACGGCAATGGTAACGGCTACAATGATTTCGGCGATGATTACGGCCAGCAGTCTTCCGGCTATGGAGCAATGAAAGGGGGAAATTACTCCGGCCGAAGCAGCGCACCCTACACTCGTGGCGGCAGTGCTAGCTATGGCCGGGGTGGCTATGGCGGCTATTAAAATGCAGCACTCCTTTTTGGTCGATTGAAATGTCCACACATAATTCGGGACTTTTTATGGACCTTGTAGAATACAGAACTGATCAAATGCATATTCGTAAGGGCGCTGGCGGGTGGTGCTCATATTGTGGACTGCTGCGGCAAGTGAAGGCATTGTTGCTTTCGGCTTAATGCGGCGATCTGTATGTATGGCCCAACACATGAGGCTGCGTCTGTTCATTAACATTGCTCATCAATCTTATATCTCTGTAATGCCATCAAGATGTAGTTTTATGATTCAGTTGAAGTATTTTAGTTTTGTATTTTAAATGACAGCTGCGAAGAAATTGGCAAAAACTGTAATTTAGCCACTGGTACCATGCTAACTAGTGCCCTCCGTTGCTTTAGCTACATGAAACTCAGGGGTATTGGTGAAGTGTGTTAAAGCAGTTCAGCGTATGCTCGAGTATTTTTTTTATAATTTTTTTGTCTGTAACGACCAGTTTGCAGAAGCTGTTAAGTTATTGTGGAGGAAAACCTGTACTCCCAACTGTTAATTGAATTTCCTTTTTATAATTTAAATGTGACGTTTATTGCTGTTTTTTTAAGACCCGTCGTGCTGTTCATACTGTGAATCAATGCAGTTTTGTGGAATGTTACTTTAGTCCTTTTAATTGAATCTTGTAAACCACATTTTGCTTGTAATAAACTTTTTAATGTTTGACAACATTGACTTCGTTTATTTAATTTTGGGAATTGGGGGGAGGGGTGTAATTAACATGGATTCCTGTTTAACTTGTTCATATCGCAGTGTAGATTTCGATCATTAAAATTCTGAAACATCACACAACTATGACTCTTAGAATTGTCGGCTATGCAGCTTCGAATGGCCCTTGCATAGAATTTCAGTGCATCCTATTCCTTTTGAGGTTTCTGGGTAAGTTAATGCTTTGTTGAAACGTTAATTTGAGACTCGCATCCGTAGTACTGTAGCCTACTTTGAACTGAATACCATTTGAATAGTCGTGGGATAGAAACGAACTACCTTCTTGCCAAACAAATCAGTTTCTATCTAGTGCTTTTCGACGTAACCAAGCACATTAACAGCTATACATATGCACCCCCCCCCCCCCCCCCCCAACGTTTTTGGCCGTATTGGGTCGACTACCGAACCCTACTTTATGCCATTGCTACTATAAGTGAATCTAGCCCAAATTACTTGGTGGCTGACTCAGGCCTTTACTGTAAACTTTCAGTAAAACAACGTGATCTTAAATTGCACATTTAATACTCGTTGGGACTATTGGCAATTGTATAGAAAAACCTTTCATTCAGTAGCTAATATCCCAGAATTTTGTTAATTTAAACAAACTTGCTCAATTCAAGAAATTGCCATTTAATAAAAATGCATTCTTCACAGGCCAGATATTAGTGGTAAATTACTGTTAGCTATATTTGCTCAATGATTAAGTTGGCTTGTATTAAAGGCGTTTGGAGTGTGATTTTGAGCTGTGATCAGTAAAAAAAAAATCAGTCACGCTAATCACACGATTTGTTCTACAGCGGAAAATGTTGCAATTGGATAATACCCACAATTTTTCTGATCTACCCGCGAAATGTCTACAGCAGCACCGACACTCGTCCGCAGTCGTCATAAATGTGTGCACTGGAGGGGGAGTTTGCCGTTGACTGACAACAAGTTTAAGCCAATAATTTGTCATAACGATAGTACTGGTGGGCGGGAATCTCGAAGTTAAAGGCACGCCTCTCCTCCGCCATTTCTTATCCTGTGGTACGTATTTTGTTCCGCCATTTCGAGCTGTGCAGAACCGGATACGTTAAGTATCGGTGTTAGACGATTCCTCAGATTCAGTAAAGCGAAAAACCAGATAGCTAAAATGGAAAATCAACTTTGCAAGCTTTTTGTTGGCGGGTTAAATGTACAGACCACCGATGAAGGTCTTCGTAAACACTTCGAAGAGTATGGTGTCTTAACTGATTGCGTTGTTGTTCAAAACCAGCAGCTCAAACGGTCTCGCTGTTTCGGGTTTGTAACCTACTCTACTGCAGAGGAGGCAGACGCAGCAATGGCCGCCAGGCCACATCTTTTAGACGGCAACAATGTGGAGCTGAAAAGAGCAGTTGCTAGGGAGGATGCGGGGAAACCAGAGGCGCTTGCTAAGGTAAAGAAAATTTTTATTGGGGGGCTGAAGGAGGACGTAGAAGACGAACATCTCAACGAGTATTTCTCACAGTTTGGTGCGATTGAGAAGGCCGAAGTCATTAGTGACAAGCAAACCGGTAAGAAACGTGGATTCGGCTTTGTCTATTTTGAAGACAATGATTCGGCCGACAAAGCGGTGGTGCTCAAATTTCACACCATCAATGGACATAAAGTGGAGGTGAAGAAAGCCCTGACCAAGCAGGAGATGCAGGCTGCTGGGGGTCGAGGAGGTAGGGGGAGAGGCGGGCGAGGAATGGGAAGGTCTCAAAATGGCTACGGTGGGGGAAGAGGAGGTGGTTACAACAGCTATGGCGGCGGCTATGGTGGCAATGATGGAGGCTACGGAGGAGGCTACGGCGGTGGCTATGGCGGTGGTTACGGGGGAGGCTATGGTGACCAAATGGGCGGCTACGGCGGCGGGAACGGCTACAATGACTTTGGAAGCGGGTATGGCCAGCAGTCCTCTGGCTATGGTCCAATGAAAGGTAATTACTCGGGCAGAAGCAGCGCGCCTTACTCCCGAGGCGGTGGTGGCGGCTACGGCCGGGGAGGTTATGGAGGCTATTAAGGACCCCAAGCAGTCCCACACAGAGAGCAGCTCCATCCTGTAGCCAAATGCAAACCGACCACATTGTTTTCCCGCTTAGAAATTATAATACCGGAGCCGTGCTAATTGGGCACGGCATTGACTGGAACACTGTGAACCCCAACACGTGGTTCAGACAGCAGCCCCCATAATTTCAGGCTGGTCCAAACAGGTAGGGAAATCCTTACCAGCAAGCCTGACCATACAATGGCCACCTCCATATAGCAATCCTCAACTACAGAGCTCTAGGAGGCAAATGTCGTCGTTCGTCATTTCCAAATAAACTAGGCTTCATTCCTGACAAGGTTTAGGACTATTCCTCTGGATTCTTATTTTTTAATTTTTAAGGGTGGGGGACATTATAAATGTTGCAGTTTACTGTATTCTTCCCAGGCATATTGTCTTTTACGTAACATTAATTGAGTTAAGATTAGATGTTTGCTTGTTAGTGTAGGTCTGTTAATTTCCTTCAGTTAATGTACTTTGTAACTTAATTGCTTTTCTTTTAAATATCTGTATCTAAGTTTATCAAGTGTTTTTTCCTGGGACCCCATGTATTTTTTCAGTAGATAAATAGTCAATTGCAGTGAACTTGATTTAGTCCTTAGTTCTGCATTTAATTAGGTAGCAACTAGTTTTGTGACAACTGGAGCTATCTATTGAAAAGTTAATCGTATTACGACTTACCCCAGCAAATACCAAAGTATTCCATGACTTAATTGATGCCTGTAGTTGTATTTGGTCAAAATGGAAAATTATGACGCAGCATATATAAGGACTAGGTCACACTTCTCAAAGTATTTTAGGTTCACTGCCTTTGTTACTAATCCAGAGAACTTCAAAAAAAAAAAAAAAAAAAAAATCCGTTATAGTGCTTGACCTGTGGTGGACTCCCAATTAGTGTGAATGTTAAAAAATAGTTAAGTAGTTAACGTTATTATGGACATTGTTATAGTTGTTACAGTGAAATGTTTCTCGCCTATCCAGGGTTCAGAAGACGGGTTTTATCTGAACTCTTCTAAGTTTTTCTATTTTTTCAGTAAAAATCATTAAATACAAAGGACTCCAGCACCATAAATGAAACTGACCTTTATACATCTGTCTCATGTATTCCTGGTACACAGATTAATCTCTTAATATTGTTTCTTTCAAATACCGGTAAACTGTATGTATTTCCAATTAAATAAAACTTTTTACTCAATAGAAGTTATTTTTATTTGAGGAAATGAGCCTTATGGGGTGCTTTGAGTTATTAAACAGTTTTCTTCGGTGTAAATAAAGTGTTTATGCATTCTGCTCCCTAGGATAAAGAGAAACAAGCACGCAGAGCACACCTGGTATCAGGGTTTGTGCTTTATGCACCTGTTTACTGGTCTTCTGGCTCTTGTTGTGTGTTTAACATTGTCATATTCATTTATTCGTATGGGATTTGAGTAATCCCTTTCTCCCCAAGGAAATCTACATCTGTAAGTAGGTATACAAATATTTCGGCTTTACTCATCGGATTTGTATCAAACGTGTAAAAGACCGCCTATGCACAAACATCAAAGACTGTACTGTTTTTTCACTTGCTAAATATATTTTAGAGCTCTGTTCCAGTACTTTTAGTGTACAAAAAAAGCTGGATCTATACCTTAGCTGTGTCCTCTGCATCATGGGAATCTCCAGGGGTACTCCAGAGCTGTAGAAACCCTGCTGAAAATCCATAGGATATGCGCCTCAGGTTTGTAGCAAAACTTTATACACAAGACATTACATTAATATTAAGTGCATCTCGAGCTTGATACAAATCCTGTTGGACAGGTAGTGCTGCGTAGTCAATATTTTTCAGGTTGATGTAATGAAAAGTGCATGCAACAGAATATTAATACATTGACTAATACCTTTAAATAGGTAAGTTCATTTTTTCCCGTAAATTAGTCATAAATGGCATAACCTTACCTTTCTCCATGTAAATCAAATTGAAGGCAATTCTGAGTAATCTGAGTTCAGTAGTATATGTTGAACTATTCAAGCCTAGATGCCTTTGATATGCATACTTAGATATTTGTAAATGTTTTATAACCCATATTCCAGACAGTTTTAAGGAGGTCATACCGGAGTGTGGGGCTTAGAGTTCCTGTTTACTTGATGCTTTAGCTCCAGATTTTAATGCCACCATATTACCAAGGAGAACAGCGTTTATAAGCAAGGTTTGTGACTTCAGTTATTCATCCTCCACTTATCACTTTCTCCCTCTTCCCTCATCAGAATGGTCTTTTGCTTTTGGGTGTTTGTTAAACTTGGCATTATATCTAAAGTACATAGCTTTACATGTAGCTACATGTAGCATGTAGCTTTAGCCTCTGCTTCAGTATTCAATTCAGTTTTGCACATTTTAACATTTTTCATGGACTGAGGAGTGTATTTTGGATTGGAGACGGGTGATTCAGTTTTGCTTCAGAGAAGAGCAGCTGTGCACATCCCAAACTGGACAGGGTTTCATCTTGCATTTTGCGTTCCTCCCATCACAAATCAACTGATTCTATATATTGCCTCGTCTTCACTTTAGTGTTCAAAGAGATGGCTTGCTCACCTATTATCCGCCACATTAGCAGTAATTTCAACTAAATTATCAAGTATGGACATGAATGACACAATTTAAATTGATTTCTTTCCTAAATGACGTTCTGGTGCGATTAGTTTCAGGTTAGAGAAGACTAGGCATTACAATAGATGGGCAGTTGCTGTACAACCAGTGGCATGAGTGTGATTTTTGTCAGCTTACAGTTTTTAAAGCCATCTTTCTTTTTCCCTCCCCAGAATTCGCAAAGCAGATGGATTTTAACAAATTCTTGCTTTTAAGACCTATCTGATGAGGAGAGGATCTGCTGAGAAGACAAACCCTGATGGACGATACTCAGAAGAAGTAGAGTTACTCAGAAGAAGTATGGCTGCCATACGACCAGCCTTGATGAGGTGAGCAGGAGAGATTGTTTTCTGTTCGCAAAAGAGGAAATTCACACATCAATGATGCACACAAGACCTATTCTCTTGTACCAGGGTTCACACATAGGTTCATTAGTACTGTACAAGATATACCTTCCTTTTGAACAGCATTGCCTTAATGCTGTGCCCCTCGGATATTGAGGTAGAGAAAATGTGAATGTATATCCATATACTGGAGTAGACATGAGCTGTTAGGTTTGACAGTATAACCATGACCAAAATTATCACTGGTTGTGGTATTATGTAAAAATCGATGGCCTTCAAGACTGCTGTTGGCAACCATTGAAAGATTGTATTGATTTTTGTGTCAGAAATGTGTTCCAGAACAAAGATAGGTTTGCCACCAGTATATTATGGACAATTTTGAGTAGTAATTTAAAAAACAACAGGTACTGTTGGAATGGTATGAAGGGAAATTTCTAATTTTTTTTAGAAGTTTAAAATGTATTAAACCCGCCAGTATACATGCCATGTGTAAGGGTTAGTAGCTGTGAAATTGTTCAGTGTAGCAAAACATTTGTAGCCCTCTCTTAACCCCCCCCCTAATTTCTGTCCACTTCGTCAAAAAGCTTTTGAGTGGGCAACTTTTTCTCACAAACGGGGGCACTTAAAATACCAGGATGAACCCCTTATTTCCGGGGTTTTGTTGAGGGAATTCGGGAGCACACTTATCTGCAGAACTGCACTCATCCAACAATTTCAGTAAGTAACCCGGAAGTAAAAACGTAAAAGACATAGTGTATATGCATATCTATGGTACAAGAGCGGGTCATATTACAAACTACTCTTTATTTTTTTTATTTTTGTTAATTCTATCTTCATTCATAATCTACACTTTGTAACAATCGTCATATGTTAACTGATTGATATTCTCAATAAAAAGAATTAAAATATTACAACCTACTTCCTCACTAGTTAATATGCACTTATTGTACGTCGCTTTGGATAAAAGCGTCTGCCAAATAATTGCAATGTAATTGTAATGTAACTAGTTTGGAAAGAGTTTTGCCGGATTTCTTTCGCACTGTTTGCAAAGTGAGGGGACAGGGCACATAGTAGACGGGTCTGAGTGGACAGGGAACGGGGGGGGCGGACACAGCCCTAGTGAAAAGCCTGACCAACTGTGCGGAAAAGAACTAAGGTTCCCTTTAGGTTGTGTGTAATTTTGGTTTTTAGACCCCTGGGTTATACTTTGTGCACCTGGGCCTTTGCATGAAATAAGTTTTAGAAATTCTGGCTTCAAGTTAGCTGGATTCCAGCAAAGTGAAACTAGTTGTTCAGGTGAGCTGACTGTATGAGCTCATGTCAGAGCTTTAAATGTATGCAAGATGTCAATTACAAATTGGTAAAGGGGGGATTTAAATGTAAGGTAAGGAAGATGACAGTGATCATAGGCTGGCATAACAATTGTCTGGAAATAAATGGGACTGAGTGTTGGCTGCCTGGCAGAGTGAAGGAGATTCCATTAGAGTTCTCAATGGGCCCTGAAAATTCAAACCCGAACTGAACCGACCCGAGTGAGTTGAAGCCCGAGCCCGGCTCACCCGAGATCATCACATACAATACTGAGCCCGAGACCGACCAAACCCGAAAAAAAAACAAAACAACAAACAAACAAAAAAACCCGAGTTGGTTATTGCCAAAAAAGGCTGCGCAATTTACGTAGGTGGCAGCTCAAATCACAGCACAACGGGGTGAGACAGAGCAAGAGAGAGGGAGAGAAGGAGCGAGCAAGCAGGAATGCCACAAACTAGTTGTGTTTTTAGCCTACTGTTTTTGAGTTTATAACAGATTCAGTAATTGAGAGCTGCAGAGTAAACCAATTTTGCCAAAAGCAAGCAATTAGATTTGTACTAATGTCTTAATGTTTGCCATGCTGTAATATAATTTAGTAGTGTTTTTTCGTTAGAACGGGATTCAACTTTTTTATTGTTGTATAGTTTGCATGTTCTTGCTTCATTATTATTGCCCTATTATCATTTATCACACAGCAGACGATACTTCAACTTCAACTCGAACGCCTACATTCGCTGCATAGTTACAGCAAACGGGAGATGTTGGATGAATAAAATAAATAGCTACATTTTAACAAGTAGAGAAAGTCTTGACAATTGATTGACTCCAAAATTAGCAATCAGCACCACATGTAAAAATGCAGATTAGCCTACTGTAAATAGCTACACACAGAGACATTCTTTTCTTTTCTTTCTTTTTTTTGCGCAGCCCGAGCCCTACCCGACCCAACCAATTAGCATAAATTGTCGGCTCGAACCCGGCCCTACCCGACGGGCTTTTTCGGGCCCCATCGAGCTCGGGCTGAAACTGAGAACTCTAGATTGAATTGAATGGCCCTCGCAACCGAAATAGGAATTCTGCCCCATAGAGTTGAAACGTGACCTCCCACTTGTGTGGAGCATTGCATTGTGAGGGAACTGAGGTAATATAATTAGCCTACTAATTATATTTATATAATTACTCCCCTTAAATTGGAACCAAATCCCATTGGTGTAGCAGCCATATTTCATCCTGGCATTTTCGGGATTCCCTCCTTGATGCAAGGGAAGGGAATGACAGGAAGAAAGGATACATTTTGGAATGCAGCCCAAGTGTGTACTACTGTTCTTCAAGAAAGTAACTGATAATAAAATTTCAGGTACCGCAGAAAATGCATGGCTAACTTCTACATTGTCCCCTCTGTCTTGTCCTTCTACAGCGTTTACAGGGAGGTTAGCTGGGTAACTCATTAATCTGGTTTATTTTCTGGTTTAAAATATTCCAGTGAGTCACAGGTTTTGTAATTATACAGCCTTAAATACCCAAGTATGCATACTTAAATATCTGATTGATCAAACCAAAATCTGATGGTGTTCCTGTGAGTTTTTTTTTTTTTTTTTGTGTGGACCCGGTACGGATCTACGTTGGCTGCGAAAAGTATTTTAATGCAATTCGCAATATACACTACTCACAAAAAGTTAGGGATATTCGGCTTTCGGGTGAAATTTCAGGATGAACCTAAAATGCACTATAACCTTTACAGGTGAAATTAATTTGACCTTCTCTAAACTTTTGAATACACATGTCCAACTATTCAATGTTTCAGTACTTTTTGCACAACTTGCTGTTTTCTAACAAGGAGCTGAACGGCAAAATTCACAACAGGTGTTTGATCCATGAATCGACCAATAAATTTCCTGGTTCAATTAGAATTGGTATTTAAACAGTCCTCTTCATCATGCTGTTCACATTTTGACATCATGAGACCAAGACGACACCTAACAATTGATCAACAGTACCTTGCCATTGCGAGGCTTCAAACAGGATGTTCTCAGAGGGAAGTGGCCACTGAGCTTAGAGTGTCACCAGCAGGTTGCAACAGAGATACAGAGAGACTGGAAGAGTCACAGAAAGGCATAGAAGTGGACGTCCTTTGGCCACATCCCACACTGATGACCGCTTCATTGTGAACAGTGCCCTGCGGAACCGGATGATGAATGCCACTCAACTCCAGGCACATTTAAGGGAGGTGAGAGGCACCCAAGTGTCACGTCAGACCATTCAAAACCGTTTACATCAGCGTGGTCTGCGTGCTAGACGACCTGCAAGGGTACCTGACCACACCACCAGGCACAGGCGTCAACGTCTTGCATGGGCCAGGGAGCATTTACGCTGGACGAGGGACCAGTGGGCCTCAGTGCTGTTCTCTGATGGAAGTCGATTCACGTTGAGCAGAAATGATGGCCGCCAACGATGTTGGAGACGTCAAGGAGAGCGCTATGCATCAGCCACTGTTGTCACCAGACGACCCTTTGGTGGTGGCGGTGTTACAGTGCGGGCAGGTGTGTCTAGTCAATACAGAACTGCCCTACACTTTGTGAATGGTACAGTGACAAGCCCATACTACCTGAATAACATCATTAATCCAGTCATTGTGCCCCTGCATGAACAACACAGGCCTAATTTCATCTTCATGGACGACAATGCTCCAGCTCATCGAGGTCGCATCATTAGGGAAAGGCTGCTGGAGACTGGGGTACCTCAAATGGAGTGGCCTGCACTTTCTCCAGACCTGAATCCCATAGAAAACCTATGGGATCAGCTGACTCACTGTGTAGAGGCTCGTAACTCTGTACCCCAGAACCTCAATGACCTGAGGGCCGCCCTTCAAGAAGAGTGGGATGCCATGCCCCAGCAGACAATAAGTGGACTTGTGAACAGCATGAGACGTCGTTGTCAAGCTGTAATTGATGCTCAAGGGCACATGACAAGTTATTGAGACATTGACATTTTTGTTGTGGTATACCCATCACTGTTGTTGGCTTTTGTTTCAATAAATTGTTTGAGATGAGGAAATCACCATTGCATGCTTCTACTTAAATGCCCTACTTTCATGATAGGTATAATATCACTGTAGCGTGAACTTACATTTTCCATAAATTTCACCCGAAAGCCAAATATCCCTAACTTTTTGTGAGTAGTGTATAAGTTATGGGTAATGCATTTTGTTTTAATTCCTCTTCCCCTTTGTGAGGGGCGAGGTATCTGCATTAGATTATTATGGCTGCCCTATCTACCTAAAGGTTATAACCAAAGTATTCTATTAACATTCTGATGCGAAGTTTGGCAATCAAACTGGTCAGTGTGACTTTGCAGTCCAAGCATTTGAGCGGGTCTTGTTCCAAGGTGAGTGCATTATTAGGTGATGGCATATCATTTGAACTGAAGTTGCTGGATGATTGGGGAGTTGGTTACAGCCCATTTTCCTTAAACACTGATAGACATCCATATTTGCCAAACAAGACAAATTATATCATTTAATGATAAAATGTATATAACATTAGACTGATCTTGGCTTATGTTTCTGGTTCACGTTTGGGCATAGCTTGCCATGTATGTTGAACAGATGTTTTCCCACGGCTCCCTCAGTGTTTGCTACATGCCGCATTTGGTCGACAGAAGATGAGCAGTATCCTAGTATGCGGCTGTGCGTAGTAAACTGTACATAATGTTCTCAATTGGAATGGTCGCGAACTGCTGATCTGCCGGCTGCCTCGGCGATTGCGTCAGTCTACTTCGGTAACGACAGCAAAGGCATCACGAGAGCTTTCCTTTCCTCTCGGTCCGAAATGTGATGTGGTCTCGTGGAGCCATTTCCTCGCCACAGTTCAGAATATGTAAACATCGAATTAAGGAAATAATATGAACAGAGTAAATTCAAACTTGAACAAGATATTGCTGTACACATGCAAAGTATACCATAAATTACGACCGTTGCTTGTTTGTACAATAACGTAAATGGAACCCCGGGGTCGTGATAAATACTTGTTATTGGTAACAATGGTTAACGTTACCTCCCGACCCCAGACTAAGGTGCTATGTATATTATGAAAATTCAATGTTAAATGGAAAAAACCGCATGCTGAAATGTAATTCGGTAGGCTAATTTAAGCGCTTGAAATAGCCTGTGTACTGAACTTGGAAGGCTTTTACTTTTGTAATATGTGGTGCAGTCGTAGCCTACGTGGCCAGGTGTAAAATAACCAAGGTTCACCGTAGAAACGAATGTCTTCATTTCTGAATTTTAAACCAACAACAGTCGAGGCATTTATGCTATTGAATATTTCGCTGCCTGTTGGCTCCACAAGGGGGCAGATGTGTTATGCATGGAAAATGGAAAACGTTTTTTTTCTGAGAAATATTGATGTTGGCGTTGTCTACACTCATTCACAAAATCCTAATAAATCTAATGCTTAGTTGCAGCACAACCGCTAATTTCATCTTTAACAGGAAACTGTTGCAATTGTGATTGTGATGACCCATTAATGGAAACCACTTTACCTACTCGACAGGGTCACAGGACTGCTGATTGGATCGAGTCCTGTCGATGCTTTTGCTCGCGCCTGGAGCAGTGGCTTTCATTTTGATGTTTTCAAAATGTTGCCAGGAGACGAACAGTGAAGAAACCAGATCAAATGCACATGGCTGGAGAAGTATTTTCTTGATCGTCGGTGTTCAACATTGACATTTTTTTTGTAGCTATTTGTATTGGTGTACAAAAACAATAAATTGACTTTGAATTCAAACGTGTTGTGTTGCCTAAATTTGTTGTACAGTAATACATTTCATTGAGCTCTATGGTAGGCCGACTCATTTATTATTATTTTATCACCGTGTAACACTTGAACTAAGAAATGCTCCGTTTGACATTAAAAACTGACATTAGTATTACAGGGGGGTCGTCCCAACAGCCATTGCAATACCAGTTAATACGAGTTAGTTTTTTTAATGTGAAGAGGGATTATTTACCCTCTTCGACACATTGTGTTAGCAATACGCATAGTTGTGTGGGTAAACCATGGAAAACCCATAGATAAACCTATGGATAAACCAGCCAACAGCAGTCTTGAAGGCAATGTTGCCAGCTCTCGCGAGACAAATGAGCAATTTGTCAGTAGAACGATCGAGGACCGAGGGGTAGCTCAATAAGTTCGCTAGTATCCTTGAGCAATACCTAAAAGTAATACTAGTAATTCCATAAAATGAAAAAGGTCGCTTGTTACATTGTTTCCAAACAAGCGCCCAGATAAAAAAACAAAACTCCAGAAAACCATAACCCTCGATTTCAGATTTTTTCAAGCGACTTCGGGGTGGGGGGGGTGGTGGGGGGGGGGGGGGAACAAAAACAAAGTTGCGGATTGTAAATGGACATGTCAACTGGTTGAAGGTACAGAACCAGAGACCCTCCCCAGAAAATCTGACAGAACTGGTGTTCCGCTAGGTAGCCGTCTCTGGTCCACTCTCCACTGTAACTAAGCAACGAGGCAACAATGGTGGCGCCGAAGGAAAAGGGAGGGTTGAGGCAAGGAGTTCTGGGAAAACTGCTTCCTTTCTCGTAGCCCTCGGTTGTGCCATAGTTTCATAAAGTGATGGTGTTTTAAGAGTGTTCCACTGTAATGTCTTGTCCTTCATAAAAAACAATATACGCTACGTATTATTAAAGTTGTTACATGGAAAAAACTAGTGAGTCATTAATGGGCGCGTGAGAGGACGAGAAGATTGTGCGGAGAAGCACGGCCCCACGGCCAGAGGTGGGACTCATGCAGTAGAGACGAAGCCATGGAATATGCAGGGTAAGTAAGTAGCCAGATTGATAGAATATTCTAAATGCACTTGCATGCAGCAATACTTAAAACAGTGGTGCGACCTGGAGAGATGGCTTGACCGTCGAGGTTACATCAAAGGGTATGCCGCATAGAACAGAGCAAATTATTCGCCAGCTAAAACAGCGTATTCGTGTTCGCTAACGTTAGCTCAGTTTGGCTAAATTGGAGCGCTACCGAAAAAGCAATAGCTAACTTACTAGTAATTAGCCAGTTGGTTGCTAACCTGCCATCCACTGAGGTCACGTATTCGTCAGCCCCCATAATATCTAACGTTACATGCCAGGATAGGCGAAGATGGAACAACTTGCTTGTGTCATGTTAGCTGCTCATTTGTTTTCTACCTTGGTTGAGCAACTTGATATTTTCCAGCACAGATTCTGGCTTGCTTGCTAGCTAACGCTAGCTAGTAAACTGCTGAATGGTTAACAACGGCAATTATCTAGATTAATACACATTACTAGTTAAGTAATATGTAACGTTACGTTAGTTGACTGGTTAGAACAGTTTTGGAGCCAATTCCAAATTTGACATTTAAACCACAGCTAACTGTCGTCGTTGATAGTCTAGCGAGTTACCGTAGTTGGCTAGTCTAACAAGCAATGGTAAAGTCCGTCAAGTTAATGTAAGTTAATGCTAGCTAGGTAATTTACTGTTATTTTCTGTAATACAGCTTACGTTAGCTTAGTTTGAAAAAAGTGTCGATCTAACCTTAACGTTAGTTGACCAACGTTAATGTAAAATCACACGCACACAATCAGATATTACAAGACGAATTCCTGGTCATCTCCTTGTGACAAATGAAAATGGCTAGCTAAGTAATATTCGCCAAATATTGCTTTGTGAATATTATTTCCCGACCAAACTACATAAGATGCGTTGATGACATGATTTAGCAATGAACCATCATCGGTTATCCTCGATGGCATTGGTGTGATCTAGTAGGGTCAGATTTTGTTCTCACCTGATTTATATAGCCATGCTAATTAGTTGTATCTGGCTAACGTTAGCGAGTTGCCCGTTCGGTGTTTTTTGACACTCTGTGCGTAACTTGGTTAAAATTGATATTAACCTGCATATCTGGCAAGGACATCTAGCTAGCGAACTTAGTTAATATATAGGATAAATGTTAGCTAGTTAATTGCCGGCACCCTAACTGAAGCTGTAGTAGCCTATTTATACACGCGGAAGATTGCGACATAACTAGAATAGTATAACTCGCGCTGAACGCTATAGACATTAAACCCACGACGAAGCCCACAATGTGCAAGGAATGTGGCGTTTTCTGACAATTAGAACAAGTGCAACTTGCTGAAACAATATACTAAATATGGTTTTCATGAGGTGCCTCATTATTAATGATTATATTTATTGAAACATAACGTACCATTGTTACACTGGTAGGGTGGTCTGGTCCCATTCTTTTGGGAGTTAACGGCTGTAACGTTAGTGATAAAATAAGTGCTGTTTGAGAGAACTGTAGTGATAAAACAATCATGTTTATTTAATCTTTGGTCACTTTTTAAAATCGGTAAAATCCTCAGTTTGGTTTATTGTTTCTGACAATTTTATGACAATTTTGTTTATGTGAATACATTTGTATTGGATTATGCCGGTAGGATTTTAAATAGTTATAACGTTACATGATTGCCAGTCTTAAAACAGGGAAGTAGTTTTTATTTATTTATTGCACACCATTCCAATCAGACATAAGATGCACAGTATACCTTTAGGGAGAACACAATATAATGGTGTGCAATAATACAAAATAAATTTAAAATAAAAAAATTGTGCACCATGAAAACGCTGTGCAGTAGTTGGCTAGAATTGAAAGAAACTGAAGAATCAAATTCCAAAACACACTTTGTAATGCCAGTCAAGTTATTTTGATTGTAGTTTTTCTATTATTTGACACTTATTTTAAGTAAAGTAAAGGCATATAAGGCCATAATAATTTAAGGACGTATCTTCCTTTCTGCATCTATATTCCAATTATGCTCAAAATGATTTAGACTTTTTTTCATGCTGTCAAATATTCTGCATGGTTCAGACCACAGTGTAAGGTGGTTGTGTTTAGAAATAGAAATGCTTGTTAATGAATGAATAATGAAATACTAGGGGCTGCTGGAAAATTGAATGGGTCTGCGTAAATATAGTTACAATGAAGAACAGAGACCAGAGGTGAATTTTAGTAATCTATTAGTTCTGTAGGTGTGGCAGATGGCAGATACCAGATACTAGGTAGCCAGTCTACTCACACTTCTTGCCTTGTCTGTCTGATAAGGAGCCGAAAATCAAGCCCCCAGCCGCCCTCGGATGCAGGAGACGATAAGGGTGATTCTGGGCTTCCCAACTTTAACCAAACGCATATGAAGAATGCATTCCAACTCATGAATGACCTGAGGAGGTAGGGCACGGTCCTGCTTGGCACAAGTTGTATTTTGCCCCTTCCCCCTTAACTGTTGCTCAGTCATATCTGAGACAGGCCAGAGATATTTTCACATTGATTGACCTGGGATGATGTGGATCAGTAAAATGTGTTGGCAATGCAAGTTGTATTTTACTGAAGAAATTCAGTAGCAGTGGCTTTACAATAGCAGTGCTATAGAACACACAACCTTAGTTACAAGCTCAGTTCCCATTATACTACACTGCTGGATGCCCAGGGAAGGAGGCTTTCTGGTGTAAAGAGATAGAAAAGGCAGCTTGCAGCATACACTTTATTGTGGAGATGCTTTTCCATGCCCTCCAAAATGTATTATGAACACTAGCAATGAGATTGGCAATTCATTGTGGGAGCAAAGTTTTTTTTTTAAAATTAAAAAAAATTTAAAAAAATTAAAAAGTTTTTTTTTAAAATTAAAAAAAATTAAAAAGTTTTTTAAATAACATGGAAAATTTCTTGAAGATCATACATTGGGTGTATTGTTGTGCCATGGATATGTGGTTTCCCTCTGACCGGTAGGTTTTCCTTGCAGTAAGAAGATGCTGTGCGATGTGTTGCTGGTGGCGGAGGATATTGAGGTCCCTGCTCACAAGGTGGTTTTGGCTTCCTGCAGCCCCTATTTCTGTGCCATGTTTACAGGTATTGTTGCTTTCATTGGCTTTCACATGGGACACTGTAGAATTAGCTTGGCTGTTTCTATATTAGTCCGTTTTTCCCCACAGGATCCTTTTGTGAACCATTAGTGGAACGGAACACATTATTCATTTGTCCAGACCCAAAGGTCTTTGTTCTTTAGTAACAGCAGTACCCTGTTCAACACCATTAAAGTATTGATAGGTTTGATGCTTCATTTGATCGGCACTGTGATTGGTCACATTTAAGAGGGGCTGCTTTATCTCACTTTATTTGCTTAATATTTGATCTATACCATAAACATATCAAGCTTAGCATAGATTTTTGACAATAAAATTATCTCCACTGGCTCATTTTCTCACAGTGCAATGTGTTGTTTCTGGGGCAAGGGAAATTAATGCATTGTGGGAAATGGTAGTTTCAGTAAGCTTAACAGGAAGTTTTAGAGAATAACTTTTTAGTTTGAATAATTTGTATACTTTCAAAAAGTTATCCCATTGCATTTGTACCACAATAAGAACAATATAGAAAAGGAGTAGACAAGCCTAGCTCAGCCCGGACGCCCGTGTGCAGCCAGTGGGGAACATTTGACAAGGCACGGCGGATATTGTTCTGGAGCATGCAGGTTGGCCTGCATACCGGGGCGACGGAGTGCATCTGATTCTCAAAGGAGTATGTGAGTGTCAGAGTATGTGAGCGGGAGTGAGCGAGGAGGGGAAGTGGACATACTGTAATTAGAGTGATGAGCGCTATTAGGACGTTACCACTCCGCAAGCTCCAGTTCGCTCCGGTTTATATATTGTGATAAAAATGGACATTGCATTTTTTTGTTTAGATACCACATTAGTTTAGTTCATAAAATATTCATTTATTAATTGTTTTGTTAGCCTATACAGAGAGTTGAAGTTGTTTTAATGACCTGTTGACATTTTCTGTACACAGAGAATGCACACATTGACAGCATTCTCACAAGTTTTTTTTTATTTGCTGAAGAACAATATCTCAATAACAATATCCTCTGATCTACTTGGAGTTTGCTTGTTTCCACTCCTCTCCAAAATGGAATGTTTACTGAACCGCAGCGTTCAGACAGAACAATTCAATTCCAACAGTAGCTTATGACACCCGCAAATAGCCTGCATATGTTCTCTTTTATGTGGGTGGTTTAGGTCTGATCGGTTGTTTGTAATGAACGATTATTTTGCTGCTGCATTTTTCCCGTAATTACTCAAAATTTAGGCAAGGCGACCCCTGCTTTTAACTCTTTCCCGTGTACCATCACAAACATGTCATAATTCCAGAACTGGCCTAAAAGTGTACCATCACAAATATGCGATTAGAACGTTCAGTTGAGAATGTCGTCACAAGGGTCACTGTACAAGTGCAAACATGACTCCAAGTCTTTTATCGTTGTACTATAATACAAATTATATTACTATAGATGTTGTCATCAGAGTAGTCATCTAGTTTCTTTTGTAGCCTACTGTATAGGGTGACCATATATTAGATTTTTTTAAAAAGAGGACGGTCGGGTGGACGCTATGCCATTTTGAGTATTATAAATAGTTATAAATAGGATAGTCTCTGCTTTCTGCCCATGACAATATTATCTTTCTACTCCAAATATTAAGCGAGATATACTCATTTAAATCTCGACTGGCACAAAACCATGTTGTTTTCTTCAAATAAATTAGAAGTAGCCTAGCCATCCGCCAAGTTCATTAAAGGCTACAGAACGTTAATTCAGACCTACAGTACCAGTCAAAAGTTTGGACACACCTACTCATAGGAGGTTTTTTTCAGTTATTTTTTACTGTTTTCCACATTTTGGAATAGTAAAGACATCAAAACTATGAGATAACACAAATTAAATTATGCAAAAACCAAAAAAGGGTTAAACAAATAAAAGAAAGTCTTAAATAGATTCTTCAAAGTAGCCACCCTTTGCCTTGATAACGGCTTTGCACACGTATCAAACAAGCCTTAAACCATCACTCTGCTGCTAGATATGCAGTAGATATGGATGGATCACTTGAAGGGTTGTTTCTCCTGACAAATTTTCCTATTGAAGGAAGTCAGGAGAAGAAACCCTTCAAGTTATCCATCCATATCTACTGTATTTCTGGCAGCAGAGTGATGGTTTAAGGCTTGTTTGATACGTCAGACCCTTGATGACTTAGAACCATTTAGCCAACCATGTGTTCCACACTGTTCCAGTGTAATTTAAAGCTAAATTTAGTCCCACCCCCAATTGCCATAGAGATCCATTTAAATGCAGAGGTTATAGTATCGCTTCTAAGAGTACCTGGAAATAAGATATCAGGAGTCTTTTGATATCTTTTTATACAGTCATGATGGCATCACCTTTTTACCTGTGGAATACCTGTTTACCACAGAAGTTGTTTGAGAGAATGGCAAGAATGTGCAAAGCCGTTATCAAGGCAAAGGGTGGCTACTTTGAAGAATCTATTTAAGACTTTCTTTTATTTGTTTAACCCTTTTTTGGTTTTTGCATAATTTAATTTGTGTTATCTCATAGTTTTGATGTCTTTACTATTCCAAAATGTGGAAAACAGTGAAAATAATAGAAAAAAACCTTCTATGAGTAAGTGTGTCCAAACATTTGACTGGTACTGTATATCAGCATTAACAGTTAGCCAACACGTTATCTTGGACTTGTTTGTACCTTTGTGCCGAAAACTTGCTGACGTACCATTCCAAGAACAGGACGCTAAATGCTTTGAATTGCTGTTTATTTATTTAATTGTCACTCGATAGGGCGTGTATTTGCCGGGACCACAGTCAAAAAATAATCTGCTTTGAACGCGGCTTACTTTTAGTTAGTTGTTGCTCCGGAGAGTGTAGCTATCTGGCCTAACTTCCCTGAAGTAAAAAGTTGTGAGTAAAATTTCAATACCAATGCAGCCCCCCTCCCGCTGGTCCCAAACAATATTGACTGAGTGATAACGAATAGGCTACAAGAAAGATTATACATTTCAGCCAATTGACCTTGTTGCAGCCATTTCGTAGCTGCGTCACCCTCGCACACAAGCCGCTAACATAAAGCATACAAGACTCTCTCACACTCTGTGGTGTTCCGCAATAATAATAAAAAAATACACAGAACTGGGCGGGTCGTCTGTTTACTTAAAGTACTGGTTGTACAATGTACAATTTGTATCTTTAAACATATCCACAGCTGTACATTCATGCTTTTTCTGTGCTACAAATTGTACTAGTAAAAGGGGACGGGGAGTTAGACAATGTTTTCCTGTAATTACTTGAATTACGGTGAAATTTACGCATGCATTTTCAACATCAGGGGATCAGGCAGCCAGTTACCCAGCCAGTCAGTCAGTTACCGACATTCACGCGTTTAGGCCCGCATGCACTGCATCTGGGCAAAAACAGAATATAATCGGGCCTGAAAACAGCGAATGTTTTGCATATGCAATCAAAATGTGAACAATTGGACCAAGAAATGTAAATTGGGGGCACTGATGCAATTTCAAGTAATTGTCCATTGCTACCTACTTAGTAATTTTAGCAATGAAAAATGGAATAGGAGCAGTGCACACAAACTAGCATTTCTGTTTATTTGCCCCGATTTAACAAATCAAATGGCATTTACTTACCTCTAAGCTGAGTTTAGATTGGTTAAAAGTAAATGTGCTCTGAAAAGTGCAGCGTCATCAAAATAGTAACCAAATTGCAACAGCCAGCCGGAGACTCACAGTCCAAACTGAATGCTTGCTTCCCTTTGTTTATACAGCACCTCAGTGGTTTTAAAGGATGAGTCGATGTCGTGTAAAATGGCAGCCACACAGCCATGTGTCCAGGCCGAGAGCTTTCTGTGTAATAGCCCAGTGTCCCCGACTCCCGCCTCTTTAAGATTAGTGCCTATGGGGCACAGCCATTGAGGGATGCTTGGGACACCACTTGGTTGTTGGGAAAATGAGAAACATCAAGGGACTGATTTATACCTCATTCGGTCTGCATGTGTGAGGTCCAGTGGGAGATTAATGCAGAAAATCCACCCACATTCTTGATTTGTGATCACTTTATTACATGAAGGAAGCCTCTGGCATCATTGTCCAGTTTGTGTTGTGTGTGTGCTCGGTAATGTTAAAACTGAGTGTGTCGAGTGGCTTAAGTGTGTGCCCCTCGTAGCACCGTGCTTGTGTCCGCTGTGCTGACAGGGTGGGACGGTGTTAGTGGTACCCTTTGGTCATGTGATCTGCGTTTGTGACAGCGGACATGAGCGAGAGCAAAGCCCAACGGGTGGAGATCAGAGACGTGGACGGACAGACGCTCAGGAAGCTGGTGGACTACATCTACACGGCTGAGATCGAGGTGACGGAGGACAACGTCCAGGTCAGTCGGCCCCCCCATCTCCTCTTCCGAAGCAAGAAATCTCATCTCTACCCAGGGTTTCACCTTTACTCTCAAAAAAACAAAAAAACGCACATATCTTCCACCTGTGGTTTCTTCCTGAAAAACTGGACGAGGGTATGACAGGGCTGCACTCACAGGCTTGTGCCCTTTGGTGGTGAGGCATGTTTCTTGGTTGTATCAAGATTCTCTCATCAGTCCGCCTTGGTCCCTCCTCCCTGACTCGCCAGGCCAGCATTGTAGCAGGCAGCGTACTTCCTCTCATTATTAGCAAAGGAAATATGCGCCCAGCAAAGGGAAATCCTTTCTGTGTTTGCACTGAACCTGTTTGTGCTCTGTGTGTGTGTGTGAGGGAGGGAGGGAGGGAGGGAGGGAGGGAGGGAGAGAGAGAGAGAGAGAGAGAGAGAGGGAGAGGGAGAATGAGAAGGGGGTTGAGAGAGAGGGCATGAATTGATGCTCAAGGGGTTTGTGGTTTTGTGTGTGAGCCTGCACATGTGCTCATACTTGCGCGCACATGTATGTATGTGTGAGAGAGAGAGAGGGAGAGGGAGAGGGAGAACAAGAAAGGGGGGGGATTGAAAGAGGCCGTTAATTTGTGCACGCGTGCCTTTATGCGTGTTCGATTTCTGGCTGGGCTGTCTCGGACGCGGCTCAGTAGCAGCAAACCCAGCGCTTCGCACGCACAGGTCTGAGGGCGAAGCATGAGGCCTTTCAGAGGAGAAACCTCACAGAGTGACCCAGTTATGGTCCCCGGAGCCGGGCTGGGGGGGGATGGAACAGTGGCTACGGCCGCTACAGCGCACAAAGTCGCACGCGCAGCAGCCGCTCGACTAATGGACGCAGAGGAGCCCGGGGGCTCTATCGGGACTGTCCACGGGCCTCTCCCTCGCAGAGACAAAGCCAGGGAGAGAAACGAGGGAGCCAGAGCCAGACTTTATCAGCGGCTCTGCAGTGAGGGAGGCCGAAAGGGAGCGGCCTCCAAGATCCCCCTCATCTCCTGTTTTATGTTTCTGTCGGCTGGACGCCCTTATCTGAGTAAATATTTTGGAGTTTCCGACCTTTTGTCCAGGCTCGAGCGTTTAGCGCGCCTGCCCCCTGCAGATAAGCACACGGTTTGTTTGTGTTGGCGCAGGTTTGAGTATTAAATCCAGCTGACCGTAGCACACTGAAAACAAACTGGCTCATTCACGCTGGCCACATCCAGGTAATTGGTCAAGCTTACCTTCTTAGGGTTTTTAGCCACACAGAAATACAGATTGCAATGACAATTACATCGTGCACAAGCAGCCAGTGCTCATGGCAAGCCCATGTCCTGTGAGAAATATATATTTTTTAAAAGTAGTGTTTATGTGAGGCAAAACAAGCTTTCTGATTAGTCCCTGCAAATGTACAAACATGCCTTTTTTCCTCTTTGGTGTCTGTTAGTCAAGTAAGTAGTTGAGAAAGACCCACCTGGAGTTGGCCATTGTGGTGATGTTTGCTGAATGGAACCTGTTTTATGCCATTACATGATATGACATTTTGGGGAATATTTTGATACTGCAATGTTACATTCTCTGACATCACTACTTCCTGCTTTATATTTGGGCATACTTCCTGCCAGCCCTCTGAATGTACTTGGCTAGGACGCTGTGTGCCATAAATCCAGAACATAGGAAACTGGCTTAATAGGCAAGGAATACACACTCACTCCAGTGCCCTACATAAATTACAATAATGACAGTAATAACAGTTTCAGTGAGGTCAGGTATTTACTACAAAATAACAGTGACTAAGTGAATGTTTATTTAATATGCCTTAACCGCAACATCAACGTTAGACCTGGTTTCATGCACACCTAAAATACATATTTACTTTTTTCTTTTTTTTCTTAACTGATGTAAAACGCGTAAGATCAGTGTCATCATTCCGTACACCATAATAGCGGAGAACCCTCCAGAATCAAACTGAATTCCTGCACTGCATTTGCGTCTTCATCATTTTTTCACAGAGATGGCAATACAAGTGTACAGCAAGATCTCAGCACAGGACAACAAGGATTGTCCTATCAATGTAAACTCCAAAAAATTATGCAAATGTAATATTTTAATCATTTGTGGTGTTGGCCAATTTGTTTAGAAGTAGGAATTAAGGTGTATATAATATATAGGGAGATTGGCACTGTGAAGATGAAGGCCTCTTCACTATAAATTTGTTTGAAATGTTTTAATGTTATATGGGAAGGTGTTTTTTTTTTTTTTTTACACATTATTTTTAAACTGCTGATGGTCTCAATGTGTGACTGATTAAAGGGATAGTTCGGCATTTTGGACATAATGTCTCAATTACGACTTAGCCATGATGTAGTTGATTGATGGAAACCATTTTCAGATAATTCCATGCTGTCCCTTCTTTTGGACATACACACATCGGGATTCAACGATAGTTTGACTTGAAAAATGATGGTATAATCACTGAAAATAACCCCGATAGACTGTCGTCGTATTTTATTTGCTTTGGGTGCACTGTGGAGTGCTTAAGTGCGTTTGGTAGTGGATGCTACTAGATACCTTAGAGTTGCGCTAGCATTAGCAATGTGTGTATGTCCAAAAGAAGGGACAGCATGGAATTATCTGAAAATGGTTTCCATCAATCAACTACATCATGGGTAAGTCGTAATTGAGACATTATGTCCAAAATTCCAAACTATCCCTTTAAGGCTAGTTGCGCACCTGCTGGCGATTGCAAATAACATGTCTTTAAAGCAGGTGTGTGAGGAGAGGGCCATTTTTTAAGTAGGTTGAGTTCTCTTTTATGAAAAATATTAAGTTTCCCTGTTGTATTTTCTTTAAATAAACGCCTTTCTTGTAATACTCCACAACTCGGATGGTATTAAATTAATCTGTAAGGCAAAGTAGTGGCCAGCTTTGTCTCGTGATGCCAGCAGAGGGATACAGCCCCTAGCTGTTTTCACACTATTCTAGTGTCAGCAGTGCATGGATTTTCATGAACAGCCTTCTCCGCTGCATACAGAGCCTGCATGTCACTCCCTTTCTCTGGGCTCCCTTCTTCTGCATTATAACCTTACAGTTTCATCCCTATCGCCCATTTCCCCCCAAAATAGCACTATTTTTGTGGCTTTTCTGACCTGATGACTATTGTTCAGTTAATCTCCATTCAAATCACTGCTTTTGAGTTTGACTCACTGAGAGGGTTGAAGTTGAGGGTAACCTGGGTGACAGCGACCCAGTGAGGGGTCCTTGCTGTCTTGGGGGCGATGGGAGGGGCACAGTGACTTGCTCCTTTCTCCAGCCCTGAGTGTCTTCCTCCCCTCTACTCCTTTCAATCAGGTTCTGCTGCCGGCTGCCAGCCTCCTGCAGCTGATGGATGTGCGGCATGCGTGCTGCGACTTCCTGCAGACCCAGCTGCATTCCACCAACTGCCTGGGCATCCGTGCCTTCGCCGACCTCCACGCCTGCACGCAGCTGCTTAACCAGGCCCACGCCTATGCAGGTCAGCCTCTGGGGGGCGCTAGCCATCTTGGTTAGATTTAAAAATCAGAATAAAGTTATTTGGGTCAAATTGAAAGGGACCTGTGATTGCGTGTGCTGGACAGTGGCTGAGAGAGAAGATGAGGTAACACAAATAATATTTTAACCCCTTTGCTCAGATGCCTAGTGACCAGGATGCCCGGCGCCAAGATTTTGCTCAGTTGAGACATTCGTTGCTCCTACAGCCAAACTATTAATGGAAACCTCAAACTCCGTGTTTTATCTTTAATAGTACATGATTCATGACAACTCCGTAGAATAGAGTTTCTAAGTGTCCCTATTTTCCCGTAGCATGTCCATTTAACAAGCAACCCCCCACCCAGTCTATACCTTCCCATGCGTGACATAGTGGACAATAACGTCTATGTATGTGTTCGTAAATATATTTGTTCATCATATAAAATTAGAATTCCGTCATAGCAACAAGATAAACCCAACAATAGCCTGATCATATGCCAAAAAAGCCGTGAAAAGCCCTGCTCGCTCAAATGCAAAATAAACATGTGAAATTGTGTCATATTCTACTATAAATATCTGCAACTAAATATAAAATAAATATACAATCCTACCATTGGTTTTAAGCATATAGATGTCCCTTTCAAAATTCAGTGGTCATTTGTCTTGGACAATCTATTTGAGAAGTACACACCAGTTTAGCTCGTTATCACACAACATCGAACATCTGCACGCAACACCCATGTACTGTACCTGCAGCTCTGAAGTATTTCACATGATTCCGGTTTTATTCACGACTGTTTTATCTGATAGTCAATGTACTATGACGCAAACAGCTACAGAAAATGCATTCGCTGACGGGAGTTTTTCTTCCGCGATATTAAAAAAGTACTGCTTGTAATTCGCGGTTCTTCTCGCTGGCTACATATGTATGTTCGTTTTTCCATTTGATCACTGCCTTGTCCAGTAGGCTGTTAGATATGGTTATTTTCTCATTTTGAGTGCATTTCACGCACTGTAGTGTAAACATTCATTGCTCAGTCGTGTTTTCTGGTTGATGTACCGACTTTCATTGAAGCTAGAACATTTGGCAGCATTTCCCTGTTGGAATATTATTTTATTGTAGTGTTATCGTACATAATATAGGCTATATAGGCTTATCTTCCTGGGCTATACTTGTCCCTTAGGGCATGGAAAATACTCATATTTACATGAAAATACCCAATTTACTGTGCGCTGATATATAGATGAATGTAAAAAAAAAATCTTGGAGTTTTATTATGAATGGGAACTTTATTGTTTTTTTTTAACCACAGAAAAATGCCATCCCAGGGCAAAAGAGTACTGTAGAGTATAGGGGAAACTGATGTTTTATTGAGGTACAAGAGTGAATGATTAGGCTACATATTTAGGTGTGTGTAACAGTGTGATATCAATGTTTTCATCTTAAACCATCACAAGGGGCAAATCTATGCTTTATAATGGACAAAACAAATTTAATTCATTTCATGACATACGGTTACGGTTTTGGACCCATAGATATCTACCACCCTATACTGCTGAAAATATAGTAATTCCCACTTGTAAATAATGCAAAAGTGAGTTTTATGATCCAAAACATTTGATTTGTAGTTAAATATATAATTATTTTATGATTTAGAGCAGTGCACAATTTAACACAATTTTGGAGACACTAATAGATAACAGGGTACACTGCCTATATTTTGCATCATAGATTTGTAGTGGTTCTGCATATTATCCTCAGGTTTTGCACACTTGTGGTCACATAGTTTATGATCCGGGAAATGTATAGATTTACCTGTTTCACATATGTAGCTCTCTGCATTTCATTGCAAACTAAAGAAAAACAAATTTTATTTTTGTGCATTTTTCCAAAGTTTCTTTGCAATTGTGGCACTTTATTTTGACTTAAATTATGAAATTAAACAAATACAAAGTTCGCCTTGTAAATGGTAAAACTGTCTTCTTTCATTTAAGCCATTTGCCAAGTTTCTCTGATGCTCACACCTGGAGTTATAAAGCCTTAAACAGAGCACCCCGTAAATAGGCGAGAATTTCCCATCTGCGCTAAGGGGTTAAAGTGAGAAGCCAGTCTTATTAAATGTGTTCGTAGTTCATATCATCTTATTAATGTGCTTGTCTGCAAATGCATTCCTGGTTGGATTTTACTTGATGGGTGGTTACAGAATGATATCAGTTTACCCAGCCCATTGTGTGGCCCATTTTCTCCCTGTTGGTCCTGATCGCATTCTGCTTTGTCACATGCAGTACATGTACTTTAAGGAGAGTGTAGATGCTGTCAGACAAAGGGTTTATGAATCAGCTGTCATGTATGGTCTATTATTATTACACAAGTCTGTTATTAATCACAAGCTTTCCTTCTCATACAATGTTTTGTGTGTGTGTGTGTGTGTGTGTGTGTGAGACTGTGTGTGTGTGTGTGTGTGTGTGTGCATGCATGTATGTGTGTGGGTGTGTGTGTGTGTGTGTGTGTGTGTTGAACAGAGCAGCACTTCTCAGAGGTGATGTTGGGGGAGGAGTTTCTGAGCCTGTCCCTCCAGCAGGTGTGTGGTCTCATCGCCAGTGACAAGCTCACCGTGTCCACTGAGGAGAAGGTACGGCAGTGTGTATGAGCCCTGCTCACGCACACACACACACACACACACACGCTTTTTAAACCAAATTATAACCCATTTTATTATCCAGTTTGCAACATGGTCGGGCCAATCATAAGGTGAAAATTAATAAATAAATATCATGACTCTTTATTTTCAAATAATTGCAGCTTAAAGGGGAATTCCACCCAAAAACAACATTAACCTTATTGAACAGATCAAGGTGCAACTAATTAAGTCTTTCTTTGTGGCTGGCCAAAAAAAATAAAATTGTACTGAGTTATTTTTCGGTAGAGGTACACGTACAAACATAGCTAAAACGGCCTACAACAATGACGTTTTAACTTTTAATTGTATATGTTTAATATTCTGTATCGGCATGTTGGTAGATACAAAAGCATTTCATACTGAAGACGATTGTTGATTTACCGACATGGAACCGGGGTGCGTAGCCTTGCTAAGTGTTACAGACTTCTGGCTAATGTTTTCACAATACCAAACGTAGATGTAAATGAAGGGCTGTATTTCCCCTGTTTTTCTGGAGAATGATCTGATGGTGGTATTTTCTCAGTATAACTGTTGCATTAGTGGCTAACTTGCCAGCGAGTTACATGGCCTCTCTCGTCCCTAACTTAGAAACGCTGCAGACAGGCCGCAGTGTTGCCAGATGCCTGAATTAATTTCCCCCATCTTCAATTGAGTCCCATACAATTTTCTCACAATTTCCCCCCATACCTACTTTTAATATCCCCCATCTATCATTGACCCATACATTTTTTATTTGAAAATTCCCCCATGAGTTTTTTAAATCCCCTACATTTTGGGGAAAGTCCCCCAGTCTGGCAACCCTGACAGGCAGGCACGACACTAGCAGTAAAATGCCCAGCCCCTTGTCCTCCGCTTCTGTAACGTCATTCAGTGGGCGTGGCAACCTGTTGTCTTAACTCTAAGGTTCATGGCTGTTGTAGTTCATTCTAAGGCAAGTACCTGCTACATGCACAGTAGTTTGGAGCTATATCTCTGCTCTCACTACAGGTAGAAAGTTGGCTGAGTGCTCATTTTAATCAGGAGGACAGCTACTTTTCTACAAACCAAACATTTTTGGGTGGAATTCCCCTTTAATGCCATGGGCAACTCTACCGACTATGTTGCTAACATATGTTGGCTTTCAGTCCTACTTTCTGGTTGCTGCTCATGGAAGTGAAACATTGATTAGATCCTCTATCTTGCTCACAAGTACACACGCTTTCTCTTGGCTTCTCTTTATTGCTTGCACACATTTTTCTTTGATGCTCACTCTCTCCTCCCCCTCCTCTCCCTTGCTCCCACTCATCTAAGCTCTGCTGTGAACTCTGAAAGTTTAACCCCTCCCCCACTGTTGCACATTGTCCAGTGATTAACGGGCTGGTGACGTTTCAGAATAGACCATAATGAACTGCCTGCCTTTCTCACTGGGTCTCCTGTCTCATGGATACCAGTGCTTTCCCCCAGCCTGCTCTTCTGTGCAGCCCATATGTTAAACCACCGCCTGACGTAGGCGTTTGGAAACTGGCTTCCATTTTCAATGTTTCCCACATCTCAAAATAAATAATGAGCTGCTCTCCAGTTTAGCCAACAGTATACACAGTGAACTGGATTGATTGACATGCGGAGACAGTGACCTGGGCCCTGTTCCTCGTAGCTGGCTAACTGTGTTAGCTGGCTATCTGCATTGAGTAAAACCCGAAAGTTCATATGTTCCATATTCGGAGGGGTTCCGGGATTTACTGTGCACAGTTAGCTGGCTAAGTCAGTTAAGCAGCCACGAGGAACAGGGCCCTGTAGGAGTATGAGCATTCTGTACACCAGGGGTAAAGACCCAGTCAGAAAGCAGCACCATGGGCTGGGTCTTCCATGGGCTTGTTTGCGTTCCCATGGCTGTTGCCAAGAAGTGGAATTTCCGGCAGACAGCATGTCGGCCAAACCCCTCTGAATGCTTCTGCTGTGTCATGCTCTTTGAGAGGAGTGTTAAATTCCTCCTCTGTGGGAGACCGTTGCTGTCACTTAGCCACACACAGTGCCAGGGTGGCTCAAGCTACCTTGTGTCTGATGCACTGAGCCAACCTTCCACCATCAGGTGACCTCGTGTCTGTGATGCACTGAGCCAACCTTCCACCATCAGGTGACCTTGTGTCTGTGATGCACTGATGCTGCATTCACGTTATATGGGTGAGATGGTAACTACAAGCTTCCAAATTGGAAATACTGTTCTGTCAGTTTTTAACTGCTTGTGAACTCAGAATTTTACTTTGTACTCTGATTTGACACTTGACAAATGCGGAAATGGCCTACAACAGCCTACGAAGCATGGTGGCTAATTCTGCGGTCAAACATAAGAAAGAAGCATATTTTCAGCAAATAATCAGAAAAATAAATGCATAACCGACTCTTGTTTAGTGGATTTAATGGATTACCTGACAAGCCTCAAAATGTCAAAGGTCAATAGGCTAGCACAGTCAAATCAAATGTTCAGCATGGAAATTTGGCAAAAGGAGCCAAAACGGTGATAGTTAACAAAAACAAAAGTTTCCAGCAAACCTCTTATCACGGATCTTGGCGCTAAATGGGTTCATCCGAGGTCAAACGTGTGAACGCTTCCAAGATTTTCTTACGTACAAGCAAGTCGTTCAAACCACAATTTCCAAGCCCACTTTCCCCCCATCAGGTGACCAAGGCTGTGTCCGAATCAGAGCCCTATCTACTGCGTCCTGTGTACTGGCAGATGTGTGCTGTTTAATGTGTACTGTTTAGTATGCAACGTACAGTATGCAAAAAATATCCTCCATTCCATTTTCCAGCCATACTATGGAAGTATAAGACGTCCCAGCCTTGCGTGGCCATGTCATTCAATTCAATTCAATTTTATTTGTATAGCGCTTTTTACAGAGAACTGTCACAAAGACGCTGCACAGGGAAACAGAAGGAAAATTGAGCAAAAAAACCAGGCTTTAGCCCCCAACCAGCAAAACAAGGTAAAAAACTCCCCAGTGGGAAGAAATCTTGGAAGGAACCTGGATAGAGAGGGGGTGCCCATCCTTCGCTGGCCGGCCCGGTTTAAACTAAAGGTGGACTGAATGGTAATAGACTGTAATGAGGGATCTAATAAAACTAGCTGGTAAGTACGAATTCCAAAGAAAAGGATGTAAAATATTCAATTCAAAGGGACTCCGGTTGCGTCAAGTCGGGAGGATAAACCAAAGGAGGGACAGGACTGGAGAAGTCTGCAAACTCAGGGCGAGGGGGCACGGGCCGGAGTAATCTGCAGCTCACGGTGAGAGAGGAAAAGAGAAGGTTAGCCCCCCCCCCCCCCCCCCGACATCCTTAACTATAGGATTGACTAAAGAGGTACGTTTTTAGCCTACACTTAAAGACAGAAAGTGTGTCTGAAGCCCGAACATACATGGGAAGATTATTCCATAACAAAGGAGCTCTGTAAGAGAAGGCTCTGCCACCCATTGTAATTTTAGATATAGTAGGAATTTTCAAATAGCCAGCACTTCGAGAGTGAAGTAATCTAGGAGGGCAGTAAGGAATGAGTAAATTACTAAGATAGTCTGGGGCCAAGCCATTTAAAGCTTTAAACGCTAGAAATAAAATCTTGTAGTCAATTCTGAATTTGACAGGCAGCCAATGAAGAGTTTTGAGCACCGGGCTGATATGCTCCCATTTCTTGGTTCTAGTAAGAACCCTAATAGCTGCATTCTGTACAAGTTGGAGACGATTCAGGGCTGAGCCAGTGCAACCAGACAATAAAGCATTACAGTAATCTTCGAGAGGTTACAAAGGCATGAACCATTTTTTCAGCATCCTCCAAGGACAACACCTTCCTTAATTTAGATATATTCCTCAGGTGGAAGAAGGCCGTTGTTGTGATATTGTTAATATGGGGCTGAAAGGAGAGATCTGAATCAATAGTTGCACCAAGGTTTTTAACAACGTTGTTGGCGGAGACAGAGAAGAAATCTAAATTTAAGGAAAACTAAGAATTTATCTTGAAGGGATTTGGGACCTAATACTAATATCTCAGTCTTATCTGAGTTCAATAAGAGAAAATCTTGGGTCATCCAGGCCTTTACATCTTTAAGACAGGTCTCTAGTTTAGACAACTGGTCAACTTCACCTGGCTTAACTGATATCTCAAGTTGTGTGTCACCTGCGTAGCAGTGGTAGTTAACACCATGTCTGCTTATAATGTTCCCAAGAGGGAGCATGTACAGAGAAAAGAGCAGAGGACCCAAAACTGATCCTTGTGGTACTCCAAAGTTCACCCTAGAAAATTCAGAGGACTGATAGTTTACCCAAACAAACTGGGATCTATCATAGAGATACGATTTAAACCACATAAGAGCATGCCCGGTAAGACCAACTACATTTTCTAGCCTGCGGAGGAGAATATGATGGTCTATAGTATCAAAGGCAGCGCTCAGGTATACAGCCACAATCCAGAGAGAGGAACAAATCATTCATTACTAGGGCAAGGGCGGTCTCGGTGCGATGGTGCTTCCTAAACCCAGATTGAAACCTCTCATACATGTTATTAGTATGTAAAAATGAAGAAAGCTGTTGCGCTACACATTTCTCAAGAATCTTTGATAAAAATTGGAGGTTTGAAATGGGTCTAAAATTTGCCAGGACAGTGGGATCCAAATTTGGTTTCTTAAGTAGTGGCTTGATTTCTGCCAATTTAAAGGATGTAGGAACATGGCCCGAAAGCAGTGATGAGTTCATTAAGTGAATAATTGGTTTGATGAGCATAGGCAATAGCTCCTTCAATAACTTTGTGGGTATGGGGTCTAGAAGACAGGTGGATGATTTCAAAGAAGAAACTAACTTAATTAGTTCGCTCTCAAGTATGGGAGTAAACGATTCAAGACGTTCAGTGTGTCAAGGAGGCAGTTCTATATCGTCAAAACCATGATCACTAACTTGTGTGATCTTTTTCCTAATTCCAATTATTTTACCACTAAAGAAATTTAAAAAATAATTACTGCTACATGAAACTGGAATTTGAGGGTTAGTTGCTGCATGATTAGTTAGTTCAGCAACTGTTCTGAGTAGAAATCGGGGATTGGTCTTATTTTCTTGTATAAGCTTTGAAAAGTAAGAGGACCTAGCATTGGAGAGAGCATGCTTATAGGTACTTAGACTCTCTTTCCAGGCCAAGTGGAATACCTGCAGTTTAGTGGAATACCATTTGCGTTCAAGCTAGCATTTAATTTACACTTATCACAAGTAAAATTCCCACTAATGGCAGAGAAGGAATAGGTAAACATGTCACATACCGGACAAGAGATATCCCAATAGGTTGAGGAAGGAGAAGCTGCGCCTCATTTTTTAAAACGTTGTGCGTCATATTTATGCGACAAAAATGTTTGCGTACTTCTACTTCTTGTGCTCCCGAATATGCTCAGCGAAACCCCAGAAGTAAGTACATCATACGGGGGTTTTACGTATACTACATTTAGAGACATTTTTGCCTACTTAACTTTCTTGTCCTACTCAACAAGCCTACCTAATGGTACGGAAGGGTGCTGATTCGGACACAGCCCTTGTGTCTGTGACGCATTGATCCCACTTTACCCCCATCAGGTGACCTTGTGTCTGTAACACGCTGAGCCACTTTCCCCCCATCAGGTGACTTCGTGTCTGTAACACACTGAGCCACTTTCCCCCCATCAGGTGACCTTGTGTCTGTAACACGCTGAGCCACTTTCCCCCCATCAGGTGACCTTGTGTCTGTAACACGCTGAGCCACTTTCCCCCCATCAGGTGACCTTGTGTCTGTAACACGCTGAGCCACTTTCCCCCCATCAGGTGACTTCGTGTCTGTAACACACTGAGCCACTTTCCCCCCATCAGGTGACCTTGTGTCTGTAACACGCTGAGCCACTTTCCCCCCCATCAGGTGACCTTGTGTCTGTAACACGCTGAGCCACTTTCCCCCCATCAGGTGACCTTGTGTCTGTAACACGCTGAGCCACTTTCCCCCCATCAGGTGACCTCGTGTCTGTAACACGCTGAGCCACTTCCCCCCCATCAGGTGACCTCGTGTCTGTAACACGCTGAGCCACTTTCCCCCCCATCAGGTGACCTCGTGTCTGTAACACACTGAGCCACTTTCCCCCCATCAGGTGACCTTGTGTCTGTAACACACTGAGCCACTTTCCCCCCATCAGGTGACCTTGTGTCTGTAACACACTGAGGCCACTTTCCTCCTCAGGTTTTCGAGGCCATGATTTCGTGGATAAAGCAGGATAAAGAGGCACGTTTGGAGCATATGCCAAAGCTGATGGAACATGTGCGCTTGCCCCTGCTGTCGAGGGATTACCTGGTTCAGGTCTGTTTGACAACCATTCAGTCTCTCCATTGCTGTCCCCTTATTAACATTTAAAATGTTTTTTTTTTTTTTTTTTTTTGCTTTTAAATGCAATAGCTATGCATCCAAAGCAGAACCTACATGCAGTCTATGTACCTGCAGGTAGCATGTTCAACATTAAATGCAAAAATTACATCAGTAACCTCTAACCATGTGGTTCATTTAGAAGTTGAACATGTATATAATATTGAAGGATGCTTCAATCACACCATAGAAATTTATTCTGCTGAAAGCAGGCCAATTTAGTTCACACTTGGCACCATGCTTTTCCCATGAGCTTTTTGAAACTCTTGTTTCTGTTTGCACAAATAATATCAGATAAGATGCCAATACAGCACCTTCAACTTTCAAATGAAATGCTTGGCTGAGTCACTTGGGTAGAGGTCATTTTGGTATTAACTTTTGAGCATACCTGTGAGTACCGGGACTCCCAATTGTTTTCGGACATCAACGCTAATCATGCTAGCTTGATGTAGACAGCGATTTTGCTAAAATCTCTTATCTGGATGTGTAGTACATTGTTTTGAAATTATATTTACATTAATTTTGGGGGATATTTTATGGCTCTTATGCGCAGTTGGTATACTTGCAGTAAGGCTGTGAATCAGTGTTTAGAGACCATTGCTCACTACACTGAGGTGAAACTGATGCCTAGGTAACACGTCTGGGTTTTGGTGAAGTCTGGTTTTGGGTCTGACTGTGTTTTGTTTGCTGTGATGTGATTGGTTAGATAGTGGAAGAGGAGGCTTTGATCAAGAACAACAACACATGCAAAGACTTCCTCATTGAGGCCATGAAGTACCACCTCCTGCCTGCTGACCAGCGACACCTCATCAAGACGGACAGGACACGACCGCGCACGCCTATTAGCCTGCCCAAGGTGAGGCAGCGTGGGTTCACTCGTTCACTTTGTACTCACTCGGTCACCCACTCTCACTCATTCACTGTATTCTTTCACACTCAATTCACTCATCCACCCAATCTTATTCACTCAGCTTTGATTTACATAATCAGTCACTCACTCTTCATTCCACTCACTATATTCAATCACTGACTGACTTTATTCACTCACCCACTGTCACTGACATTATTCATTCACTCGCTCAGTTCCATGGAAGCTGTATCACTCTTCACTCTCCCATATATACTGTGTGTATATACAGTATATATATATATATATATATATATAATATATATATACAGTTGAAGTCGGAAGTTTACATACACTTAGGTTGAAGTCATTAAAACTTATTTTTAACCACTTTAACCATTTCATGTTAGCAAACTATAGTGTTGGCAAGTCAGTTAGGACATCTACTTTGTGCATGACAAAAGTAATTTTTCCAACAATTGTTTACAGACAGATTATTTCACTTTTAATTCACTATATCACAATTCCAGTGGGTCAGACGTTTACATACACTAAGTTGACTGTGCCTTTACATTTAAAAAAAAAAAAGAATAATTTTGGTCATATATCCTTTGCATGCAATGACTTCCTGATGTCTGTGACCCAACAACATCAAAAGACTCTAGATATCTTATTTTCTGGTACTCTTACAAGCGATACTATAACGTCTCTGCATTTGAATGGATCTCTATAAGAATTGGGGGGTGGGACTAGATTTAGCTGTAGATTATGCTGGAACAGTATGGAATACATGATTGGTAAAATGGCTGTAAGTCATCAAGGGTCTGAGGTATTAAATGAGCCTCAAACCATCACTCTGCTGCCAGATATGCAGTAGATATGGTTGGATCACTTTAAGGACTGTTTCTCCTGACAAATTTTCAAATTACTCTATAGAAAAATAAGTCGGGAGAAGAAACGCTTCAAATTATCCATCCATATCTACTGCATATCTGGCAGCAGAGTGATGGTTTGAGGCTCATTTTATACCTCAGACCCTTGATGACTTACAGCCATTTTACCAACCATGTATTCCATACTGTTCCAGCATAATTTACAGCTAAATCTAGTCCCACCCCCCAATTCCCATTGAGATCCTTTCAAATGCAGAGACGTTATAGTATCGCTTGTAAGAGTACCAGAAAATAATATATCAACAAGATATCAACATATTTTGATGTTGTTGGGTCGCAGACATCAGGAAGTCATGGCATGCAAAGGATATGCGACCAAATATTAAAAATGATTGATTTATTCTATATATAAATGCAGGTGTGCCAATAATTGTGGCACATGTGGTTTTGTTAAAAACAATTATTTCTTGATGGATTTTCTTTTCTCATAATAAATTTACTTCAATTAAAGGTTGTATTTTTCCATTTCTTTCAGTGTGAGATTAAGCTAATTCACCAAACTGAATTGTTTATAACCCTTTTTACTCATCTTTACCAGGGGTGCCAATAATAGTGGAGGGCACTGTGTACACAATTTCCTCTGTGTGTCATTCAGTGGAGTAGAGTGAATACCACCTACCAAGGGGATTGAGAGCTGCATGTGTGCTGGTGTGAAGCCCTCTCTTTTGTTTTGGACCGTAAACCCCCTGTAGCTCCAGGGCCTCAGGACACAGAAGATAATGGAGGCCAAAAGGGGCAAATGGGGGACAGGAACTGGGAAGCCATCGGTTCCAACTCCCATCTGCCCGTCTCTCACCCCCTCCCATTGCAATCCACGTTGTCTTAAACACACACTGCAGACTCTGCTAGTTTCAAGTCATTTGTGTTGTTTATTGTAATAAACCTTAAATGTTTCACGGTCTTAAATTATTTGAGACAGCAGGTAGACTATCAGGCATCCGTTGTGGAAAAATGTTACCTTCGCTGATACTGCGGCGTCCAAAGCAAAAAGAAGAGGGCGGAAGGCAGTCCTACTGCCGGACATATCAGGTCAACAGGCTTTTCCTCAAAATTAGACACTAGACCGTTCCCCAAAAGTCACGTACAAGACAATCTGTGAAATGGATGCGAAGCAAGACTCAGCATTCTCTTCAGCTTACCGGGGTCTTCTTCCTTATGCCTCGACTTTTTGTAGTTGAGTTGGTTACTTTATTAGGACAGGAAGTAAAATATAAGCTGTGTGAGTCACTCTGGATAAAGGTGACTGCTATGCTAACCCAATGTAAGGCTCTGTCCTTTTGAGACCCGGAGTTCCCCATCCCTGTTCTGCTGCTATTGTAAATCTGCTTACATCTGTTCATCCTGACGCTTTCCCCCACTACCTTTGCTAGTTTGAGTGTACAGTGAAAACAAGCAGTATTGCAGTTACCTTGTTATAAATAACCCCCATAATGCTAGCTGACAGACCCCCCCCCCCCCCCCCACTCAGTATGTATTTATATCCGTCTGTCTCTCCGCTCCCCTCCTTTTCCTCTTTCCTTCCTCTCCTCGCTGTCTCTGGGTCAGGTGATGATTGTGGTGGGTGGCCAGGCTCCCAAAGCCATCCGCAGTGTTGAGTGCTATGACTTCCAGGAGGATCGCTGGTACCAGGTGGCCGACCTGCCGTCCCGGCGTTGCCGAGCAGGTGACCCCCCCCCCCCCCCCCCCCCCCGCTCACTTTTCTTTGAGTCCTGTCAGCCCTTCAACTATCTCTAACAACAGGCTCTGTTCACGGCATATCTGTCTCTTCTCTCTGAATACAAAAGCTCTTTTAGCCACATGTTCATCTTGCCAAAGCTTTCAACTGGAAGACTAAGGCATTCATGTCTTCCATCTGCAATGTTGAGCTTTAACAAAAATGCCCCATCTGTTGCTAGTGACATGACAGCTGTACACCCCTCTACAGTAGCCCTAGTGTTTCTATTGTCCCTTGGGGGTATGTCACTCCACTGTCCTTTTGTGTATGTATCCTACTGCTGGTGTGCACTTTGTTAAACCTGTTATCTGATGTTTAAATGTTATACTGTGATGCTTGGTGATTAAGTAATTTCCCATTCCAGGGATCTGGAAAGTACTACTACTCTCCTCTCTACCTCCCCCCATCTCTCACACTATCGCTTTCTCTGTATGTGTCTGTCTCTCATTCTCTCCCTCCCTCTCTCTCTTCCCTCTCTCTCTCTGGTTCTCTCTCTGTCTCAGGCGTGGTGTTCATGGCGGGGCGGGTGTACGCGGTGGGCGGGTTTAACGGCTCCCTGCGGGTGCGGACGGTGGACGCGTACGACGGGGCGAGGGACCAGTGGACCTCGATTCCCAGCATGCAGGAGCGGCGCAGCACGCTGGGCGCGGCCGTGCTGGGGGACCTTCTGTACGCCGTGGGCGGGTTCGACGGCAGCACAGGTTAGGGCCCTGCCCTCCCCAACTACAAACGCCTAAATACCTGTGGGTGGGGGAGGAGAGACTCCGTAACCGTGGGAGCAGCAGCTTCCTGTACAGAGGAAGCGCCTGCTGCTCGTCAGTTCTCAGCTCTCTGAGGTACAGTAAAGGCGTTCTCAGGTCAGGAGCACGGAACAGTCCGGAACAGCCCCTCTCTGTGCATGGTGGGAGGAGATTGTGTGGCGCAGACAGTGGGCTCTGTGATATTTGGCCATAGCTGGAGTTTTATCCTGAGCAGTGCAGAGGTTCAGCACAGGAAATGGAGACTGAACAGCTCCTAGAGTCAGCCAATCAGTCTCTCCCTCTTACCCCCCCCCCCCCCCCCCCCCCTTTTTTTTTTCTTGTGCTCTCTCTCTCACTCTCCCTGTCTGTCTCTCACTCTCCCTGTCTGTCTGTCTCTCACTCCATCCCTCTCTCTCTCTCTCTCTCCACAGGCCTGTCCTCAGTGGAGGCCTACAGCTACAAAACCAATGAATGGCTCTTTGTGGCCCCCATGAACACGCGGCGCAGCAGTGTGGGGGTCGGAGTGGTGGATGGTAAGGACAGCAGGCCCTCTCCCTCCCTCACCTCCTCACCCCTCGCTCTTCCTCCCCCACTTTAGACATGTGGTGGATTGTCATAACAGCAGCCCCTCTGCCCCCATTCCATTCAGTTCAGTTATAATACAGTTCAGCACAGTCCAGTTCAATAAATCTTTATTGTCCCCAATGAACTATTTCTTTTTGTAGCCTAGTTGTAATGCACAACATTAAAAAACATTTCATAAATAATATTAAATTTTTAAAATATATAAAAAACCTGTGTGCGTAACTGGATAATCTTTCTGAAAGCTGTTCTCGAACCGGAAGTTATAGCTTTGGGAGCGCTTCCTCTGAAAATAATTTATGACTTGGTAAATTATATCTGGGATCGACTGTATTAAGAAGCCGCTTGAACCAAGCGTTCTCGATAGTAGCCTACTTAAAAGAACAATTTCTTTGGCTATATATCGTTTTTACGCCTCTGTGTAACTCTCTATGGCTTGTTGATAGCTCCCAATAGCACCCCAATTAGTTACGTGTACAATGTGCTGCGTGGTTACGCACTTATGTGGACCTTACTTACTTACTTACTCCTCTTCATCCCCGATGGAACATAAGGCTACGGATAGCCTACTGTGACCTAGTTCCATCCAAACTCTCTTTTCAAAAAGGCTCTGTGAGAAAAGGTGCCATTAACACTAGCGTATCTGTTTATTGTTCATTTGTTTCTAATGTGATAAAGCCTAATCTAAGCTCAATGTTGCTGAGGGGAGTAATGCTTTATTTTTTAAAGTAATACTTTTCCCTTTTTGTGCGTGTGTGTGCGCCTGTGTGCGTGTGCGTGTGCGTGCGTATGCGCATTTGCACACCCGTATGTATGTATTACTTCGCTTATGTATTACTTGTGTTGTGTCGCCTTTTTTTCAGCTGTGCTTGCCATGTATTTATCAGTGTGTGGTGTATTTGCATGTGTTGTGTATTTATCAGTGTGTGGTGTATTTGACTGCATGTGTTGTGTGTGGTGTATTTCTCTGTGTGGTGTATTTGACTGCATGTGTTGTGTATTTCTCAGTGTGTGGTGTGTGTGTGTTGTGCAGGGAAGCTGTACGCGGTGGGCGGGTATGACGGAGCATCCAGGCAGTGTCTCAGTACGGTGGAAGAGTTCAACCCAGTCAGCAACCAGTGGGTCTATGTGGCTGAGATGGGAACCAGACGCAGCGGTGCAGGTAGCATAAACTCGCCCTCATTCAGCTGGAGAGACACTACACTGCCTCATTCACCTACAGACACATAGAGTACTCAAGTGACTACGTCACGCTGGTTTCGTAAGTAAATTCCCCATTCATTTAGAGCGTAGACATTAACTAAAGCTTACTTTTAAACCATTTCTACTGATTATGTCTTACCGTCAATTTCTCGGATTGTTCTATGTCGTTTTTCTGGACCAGCTTCGAGTATATTTTACGTTTTAGTATTTTTTTGTGAACATACCAACGCTGGCACTGTTTAAAAACTCCACGCCCCATAATTCCCTCCAAACGAGCAGCCTTGTCTCCAGATGTTGTCATATAACGTTAGCCAGCAGTAGCACACAGCTCCGTTTTTAAACACTTTTTTCTAATGTTAGCTAGCTAGCTTGAAGGACTAAAAGCTAGAATTGCTTTATGTGGTTAACCGTACCATAGTTTCTGACCTTGTCGGGCGGGCTTCTCTACTTAGCAAGCTAACATTAGCTCGTCTTGAGCGGCAGTAGCCTACTCCCATCTGCCACAGAGCAGACAGACAAGATGATGATATCTTATTGGTCGAGAACCACCCGTGCGTTGCAGTACTGGATATGCAGTCCGTTAAAGTGGACTACAAGTCAAACTACAATCATGAATGCATTACTTTAAAAAATAAAAATTGGAACATGCGATATATGGTCTATATCCTTGTACTACACAGGCTAATCCAGGAATGTTTTGGCTCATTCTATAAATCAGATTTCAAGAAATAGTCGATAGTCTCCGAAGCCCATTCTATCTTCCATAGGGAATTTACTTCCGAAACCAGACTCCGCCCATGACTGACGTACTCACTTGAGTACTCTATTACACTGCCTCATTCACCTACAGACACATTACACTGCCTCATTCATCTACAGACACATTACACTGCCTCATATTCACCTACAGACACATTATATCGCCTCATATTCACCTACAGACACATTACACTGCCTCGTATTCACCTACAGACACATTACACTGCCTCATTCACCTACAGACACATTACATCGCCTCATATTCACCTACAGACACATTACACTGCCTCATATTCACCTACAGACACATTACACTGCCTCATATTCACCTACAGACACATTACACTGCCTCATATTCACCTACAGACACATTACACTGCCTCATTCACCTACAGACACATTACACTGCCTCATATTCACCTACAGACACATTACACTGCCTCATATTCACCTACAGACACATTAGATCGCCTCATATTCACCTACAGAGACATTATACTGCCTCATATTCACCTACAGAGACATTACACTGCCTCATATTCACCTACAGACACATTACACTGCCTCATATTCACCTACAGACACATTAGATTGCCTCATATTCACCTACAGAGACATTATACTGCCTCATATTCACCTAGACACATTACACTGCCTCATTCACCTACAGACACATTACACTGCCTCATATTAACCTACAGAGACACTATACTGCCTCATATTCACCTACAGAGACACTATACTGCCTCATATTCACCTACAGAGACACTATACTGCCTCATATTCACCTACAGAGACATTATACTGCCTCATATTCACCTAGACACATTACACTGCCTCATTCACCTACAGACACATTACACTGCCTCATATTAACCTACAGAGACACTATACTGCCTCATATTCACCTACAGAGACACTACACTGCCTCATATTCACCTACAGAGACACTACACTGCCTCATATTCACCTACAGAGACACATTACACTGCCTCATATTAACCTACAGAGACACTATACTGCCTCATATTCACCTACAGAGACACTATACTGCCTCATATTCACCTACAGAGACACTATACTGCCTCATATTCACCTACAGAGACACTACACTGCCTCATATTCACCTACAGAGACACTATACTGCCTCATATTCACCTACAGAGACACTATACCTGCCTCATATTCACCTACAGAGACACTATACTGCCTCATATTCACCTACAGACACATTACACTGCCTCATATTCACCTACAGAGACACTATACTGCCTCATATTCACCTACAGAGACACTACACTGCCTCATATTCACCTACAGAGACACATTACACTGCCTCATATTCACCTACAGACACATTACACTGCCTCATATTCACCTACAGAGACACTACACTGCCTCATATTCACCTACAGAGACACTATACTGCCTCATATTCACCTACAGAGACACTACACTGCCTCATATTCACCTACAGAGACACATTACACTGCCTCATATTCACCTACAGAGACACTACACTGCCTCATATTCACCTACAGAGACACTACACTGCCTCATATTCACCTACAGACACATTACACTGCCTCATATTCACCTACAGAGACACTACACTGCCTCATATTCACCTACAGAGACACTACACTGCCTCATTCACCTACAGAGACACATTACACTGCCTCATATTCACCTACAGAGACACATTACACTGCCTCATATTCACCTACAGAGACACTACACTGCCTCATATTCACCTACAGAGACACATTACACTGCCTCATATTCACCTACAGAGACACTACACTGCCTCATATTCACCTACAGAGACACTACACTGCCTCATATTCACCTACAGAGACACATTACACTGCCTCATATTCACCTACAGAGACACATTACACTGCCTCATATTCACCTACAGAGACACTACACTGCCTCATATTCACCTACAGAGACACTACACTGCCTCATATTCACCTACAGACACATTACACTGCCTCATATTCACCTACAGAGACACTACACTGCCTCATATTCACCTACAGAGACACACTACACTGCCTCATATTCACCTACAGAGACACTATACTGCCTCATATTCACCTACAGAGACACATTACACTGCCTCATATTCACCTACAGAGACACTACACTGCCTCATATTCACCTACAGACACATTAGATCGCCTCATATTCACCTACAGACACATTAGATCGCCTCATATTCACCTACAGACACATTACACTGCCTCATATTCACCTACAGACACATTAGATCGCCTCATATTCACCTACAGAGACATTATACTGCCTCATATTCACCTACAGACACATTACACTGCCTCATATTCACCTACAGACACATTACACTGCCTCATATTCACCTACAGAGACACTACACTGCCTCATATTCACCTACAGAGACACATTACACTGCCTCATATTCACCTACAGAGACACTACACTGCCTCATATTCACCTACAGACACATTAGATCGCCTCATATTCACCTACAGAGACATTATACTGCCTCATATTCACCTACAGAGACACATTACACTGCCTCATATTCACCTAGACACATTACACTGCCTCATTCACCTACAGACACATTACACTGCCTCATATTCACCTACAGAGACACTACACTGCCTCATATTCACCTACAGAGACACTACACTGCCTCATATTCACCTACAGAGACACACTACACTGCCTCATATTCACCTACAGAGACACTACACTGCCTCATATTCACCTACAGAGACACACTACACTGCCTCATATTCACCTACAGAGACACTATACTGCCTCATATTCACCTACAGAGATACTATTCTGCCTCATATTCACCTACAGACACATTAGATCGCCTCATATTCACCTACAGAGACATTATACTGCCTCATATTCACCTACAGACACATTACACTGCCTCATATTCACCTACAGACACATTACACTGCCTCATTCACCTACAGAGACACTACACTGCCTCATATTCACCTACAGACACATTATACTGCCTCATATTCACCTACAGACACATTACACTGCCTCATTCACCTACAGAGACACTACACTGCCTCATATTCACCTACAGAGACACTATACTGCCTCATATTAACCTACAGAGACACTACACTGCCTCATATTCACCTACAGAGACATTATACTGCCTCATATTCACCTACAGACACATTACACTGCCTCATATTCACCTACAGACACATTACACTGCCTCATTCACCTACAGAGACACTACACTGCCTCATATTCACCTACAGAGACACTACACTGCCTCATATTCACCTACAGAGACACTACTGCCTCATATTCACCTACAGAGACATTGTACTGCCTCATATTCACCTACAGAGACACATTACACTGCCTCATATTCACCTACAGAGACACACTACACTGCCTCACATTCACCTACAGAGACACTACACTGCCTCATATTCACCTACAGAGACACTACTGCCTCATATTCACCTACAGAGACATTGTACTGCCTCATATTCACCTACAGAGACATTGTACTGCCTCATATTCACCTACAGAGACACTATACTGCCTCATATTCACCTACAGAGACACTACACTGCCTCATATTCACCTACAGAGACATTGTACTGCCTCATATTCACCTACAGAGACATTATACTGCCTCATATTCACCTACAGAGACATTGTACTGCCTCATATTCACCTACAGAGACACTATACTGCCTCATATTCACCTACAGATACATTATACTGCCTCATATTCACCTATACAGACATTATACTGCCTCATATTAAGAAATAGTCTAATGTCTTAGTCTAATGTCTCCCCATGTGCCGATTTGTTAAGTTATTGTGTCGTTTGGACAATATTTGAATAGTTTGTGGACCGTTCCGGGACAGTGTGCAGCACTTCCTACTTATGCGCATCACGAGTATCTCACACACTTAGGGTCCCCCTGCTCCTTACTACGCAGTCTCTGGCTCCAATTTTTGTACAACATGGCAGCACTTCCACGGCTTCCAAATGCTTTTCAGAAGCCCATGCTAAGTCAATGGATAATGTCAGTCACTTTGTATTTTTTCTACAGTCTATTCTTCAGCCCCACCTCTGCCCAACAGTGATATCACAAGAGTAGTACATTACCCCACCTGGTGGGCTATGGTGGTACTGCAAGCTTATTATTCAGGATGTAGATATTCGTATTGTTGTGCGTGCTACTACTGCAGGTGTTGCTGTAGTCACCGGTGTGTGTTGGGTAAGGTGTAATTAACGTGTGTGTCTGCAGGTGTTGCTGTAGTCACGGGTGTGTGTTGGGTAAGGTGTAATTAACGTGTGTGTCTGCAGGTGTTGCTGTAGTCACGGGTGTGTGTTGGGTAAGGTGTAATTAACGTGTGTGTCTGCAGGTGTTGCTGTAGTCACGGGTGTGTGTTGGGTAAGGTGTAATTAACGTGTGTGTCTGCAGGTGTTGCTGTAGTCACCGGTGTGTGTTGGGTAAGGTGTAATTAACGTGTGTGTCTGCAGGTGTTGCTGTAGTCACCGGTGTGTGTTGGGTAAGGTGTAATTAACGTGTGTGTCTGCAGGTGTTGCTGTAGTCACCGGTGTGTGTTGGGTAAGGTGTAATTAACGTGTGTCTGCAGGTGTTGCTGTAGTCACCGGTGTGTGTTGGGTAAGGTGTAATTAACGTGTGTGTCTGCAGGTGTTGCTGTAGTCACCGGTGTGTGTTGGGTAAGGTGTAATTAACGTGTGTGTCTGCAGTTGTTGCTGTAGTCACCGGTGTGTGTTGGGTAAGGTGTAATTAACGTGTGTGTCTGCAGGTGTTGCTGTAGTCACCGGTGTGTGTTGGGTAAGGTGTAATTAACGTGTGTGTCTGCAGGTGTTGCTGTAGTCACCGGTGTGTGTTGGGACAGGTGTAATTAACGAGTGTGTCTGCAGGTGTTGGGGTACTCAGTGGGCAACTGTATGCAGCAGGGGGCCATGACGGCCCCCTGGTCAGGAAGAGTGTGGAGGTGTTTGACCCCCCCAGCAACACCTGGACGCAGGTGTCTGACATGAACATGTGCCGGAGAAACGCAGGTGAGACGTTCACATGAGCATACGCACACACGTTCACGAGCACACGCGCACACGTTCACATGAGCATACGCACACACGTTCACGAGCACACGCGCACACGTTCACATGAGCATACGCACACACGTTCACGAGCACACGCGCACACGTTCACATGAGCATACGCACACACGTTCACGAGCACACGCGCACACGTTCACATGAGCATACGCACACACGTTCACGAGCACACGCGCACACGTTCACATGAGCATACGCACACACGTTCACGAGCACACGCGCACACGTTCACATGAGCATACGCACACACGTTCACGAGCACACGCGCACACGTTCACATGAGCATACGCACACACAAGTGCACATGAACTCCCTAAAAATGTAATGTGTACATGCTGAAATAGGAGTTTTGGTTTGGTAACATACTATCATTAAGGCTTGCTTTATACTCCACGAAGCTTCATACAAGAACCCGCAAAGGCAATGTGACATCAACGCACAGCACAGAGCAGCACGGACCTCAATGCACAGAGGCGTTTGCACCAAAGAGATTTAGAACTGGATGCAGCCAGGCACTAGATGCAGTACGTCACACACCACTAGGTGTCTGTAATGAAAAATGTGTCACTAGATGACGGCATCAGGAAGTGAAACGACACGGTACCCACAGGAATTGTCATCCGATCAATGACATTATCGCCCTCTACTGTTTATGGAGGGAAGTTGTCATGGTACACTCTATGGCAGGGGTTCCCAAACTCGGTCCTCGGGGACCACTATGTATGCTGGTTTTCGTTCCAACCACAATTGCAATCCCAAAATTCTAACAAGCTGTTCATTTTTTTTTTTTTTTCACAATTTCACCAATTAGGAGTATATTGATTCACCTCAGTCTTTAATTTTAATCAGTTAAAAAATGTTTTTTCTGCCCCTCTTTTTGTAATTATTTGCAATATAGCACAATAAATTGAACTTTTATTATTCATGACATGCATAGCTATTGCTAACATAATGTGGCTTAAGAGGGTAAATAATCCCTCTAAATATGACAAACACCTAATTAAGAACAATTGACAGCTTGTTAAAATTCCTGGATTGCAATTGTGGTTGGAACGAAAACCAGCATACACAGTGGTCCCCGAGGACCGAGTTTGGGAACCACTGCTCTATGGAGTACAAAACGAATGACATGCATTAAAGGACTATACTGGTATTTTGGATGTTAAAGCCCATTTACTACAAATTTTGAGTGCTTTACATTTCTGCAAACAAATTTGCAAAGCAAACGACAGCTTTTTAGATTTTTTTATTTGGTTTTCCAACGTTCCCGGAAGCCATTGGTTTCCATTCATTTCTGTACGGTATGAAAATTAACTTGCTAAGTTGCTTAAGATAGGTAATTCATTATTGTGAAAATGTTGCTTTATCGTTCCATAATAACGCATTTTAAAATGCGGATTGATATGAAAACTACACTACAACCAAATGTTTCTCCGCCAGAACGTAGTCCATGGAGAAAAGACAGTTTTATGAAAGAAATTCAAACATCCATCAGACCCATATGTGATTGTTAGCAATTAAAGCAGAGAATTTTAAGGTGCGTTTTATCACCTGAATGTTTGAATTAGAAAAAAATTGGGTAATTACTCAAAAACCTAAAAAGCTGTTGTATGCTTTGAATTTTTTTTTTGCAGCAATGGAAAGTACACAACATTTGTAGTAAATTAACTTTAACATCCAGAACACCAGTATGGTCCTTTGTATAACTTGTATAATTGTGTTTTGCGGAGTATAAACTGACCCTAACCCAGTAATTGTCCTCCACTCACACTCTCTGGGTTTGAAATCACACTTATTTCAACACAATGCCTTGTTTCCACTTCCAAAAATGCTTTCCACAAAGCTTTTAAGTCAGGGTATGAAATTAACTTAATTTTAAGTGTCTTGTGGATTCTAGAAATCACCAGCCATTTTCAGTATTCTGCCAGCCACATCAGTCACCCTTTACAATATAACATAACCTGGTTGGTTACTGGCCAAAGTGGCTGCTCAAGGAAAAATCTTACCAGCCACAATCAGAATTTTACCAGGATTTGGCTGGTGTTAATTTCACAGCCTGTTTTAAGTGTGAGTAAAAACATTGATTTGGTTTCTTGTTGCACCTGGACATTCTGCACCTGACCTCTGACCTCCGACTGGCCTGTGCCGGTAGGAGTGTGTGCCATTAATGGACTGCTGTACGTGATCGGCGGGGACGACGGCTCTTGTAACCTCTCCTCGGTGGAGTACTACAACCCTGCCACGGACAAGTGGAGCCTTATCCCCACCAACATGAGTAATGGGCGGAGCTATGCGGGTAAGGGGGAGGGCACACACTGACCAGACCACACCTTCCACAGCCTGAGCAACCCGGCTGCATTTGCCATGCCTGTTGGTCTTCTCCGTGGCGGAATGAGCTTCACACGGCGGTCAGGACCGCAGAGATGCTGATCATCTTTATCACTATTCTCTTACTACTTCTGAACCTCATTGATATATTTGAATGCGCTCATAAGCTTTGCTTTGTAAGTCAGTCTGATATTAGGGTCCACTAAATGAATGTAATGTCTGCTCATAGTGTTCGGTGTTTCTACTGTGCTGTAGGTAACTAATACCTTTACTTTGCCCCCTACTCTACAGGGGTATCGGTCATTGAGAAGCCGCTATGACTAAGAGCCTCGGCCAGCAGGGACCCGCGGCCACCACAAAATCCAGACCACAGCAGAGGCACCGATGTCTAACTGGGCGTCAGCTTGAGGGACCGCTCCGGCCCTGAGGAGGACGCCCGTGAAGGGGAACCGTTTGAGCAGAGGTGCTGCTGTGACACTCATGGAGAATGGAGTCAGGGGGTGGGGGGGGGCTGAGTGGGTCGCGCTGGCCTCGCGCACAAGACAAAATCTGCCTGGTGCAGAACTTCTCGAGAGCTGTTGCCAAAACGCGGGGCCGGAGCGGACGGAAGGAGCCGGAGCCGGACTGCTTCAGGGACGCGCTTCAAGACTGGACCAGCAACTAGGATTAACTAGAGCGGAAACGTTGGTTTAATGTAGCAGTACGATAACAAAGCAAGAGGGACAGCAGATGCTGGCTGGACCTGAGAGACACTACATTCTGCACGATATGGGGAGAAGCTGTGCCAATAGAGACCACTTCACTCCCCAAAGTACTACTGAACTGAAACGCACTGAACCAGTTTGTCTGTGTGGAACAGAAGGCTGTGAGGTTGTGGTGTTCTTCCTTTGGCCTGGTGGGGGGGGGGGTGAGGTGTATGTATGTGTTAGTGGGGGGGGTGCGTGTGTGAGAGTTGCCTATGGGGCTTGCTGTGAAAATCACAGAAGGTCACCACCCTCATGAGGGGGACCAACCTGGACCAGCATGCACTGGGGTCCAGAGAAGGTTGGAAGCCACTTCTGATGATGCCTTACCTCACAGTGGGCTCTACTTCTCTCAGCCATGAGTTGTTCTCAGCTTTGGGCTGTGGCGGGCTGTAGAGTCCCACGTTTCCACGCCGTGCTTTTGGCACACAGCCAAGAGCTCCGACTCCTGAGCTGAGGGGGAGACCCCTCTGAACGAACACCTCCCCACCTCCCATTCTGCGCTTTGGTGAGGTAAATCTTAATCTAGGTCCACCCTTCGTAAGTGTGAAGTACATTATAACACTGCAGGTATGAAATGCATTAAACCTGGATTTTTTCATAATTAAAGTCTCATGCAGCGCTGAATTGACACCCAGAGGCGGGATGCTTAGCCTGAGACTACATAGACGAAGCATTGGGAGATGGGTGCTTTCGACTTATTCAGAGGCCAGATTTGGCACAAAATTCCACCCACAATGAAGGTGCCGGCCCAGGGTTACGGAGGGGCAGCTGTCTTCCTTTTGGTCATAAGTGTGTTCAGGTGAGGTCTCTCCATCCAAGGTCCAGGAGAGTCACAGGCTGCTAGTTTGTTGTTACTCAGCACTTAATTGAGCCATTAAAGCAATTGAATACAGTGAAATCACCTCAGCTGGTTTCTTGGGTCTGAATTAGCTTTTGATTTTTTAAGGCAGAAATAATAAATCTAGGAGGCCCAGTGGCTTCCTAGGACCACGATGCGATTCACGCTACAAAACTGGGAGGGGAAAAAGGTGCATCACACTTTTTCAACAGGGATTATGATGAGGTTATTTGAGCTGGAGTTTCAGCAAACGGCGACTGGGTGTTTTGGATTATGCAAGCGCAGTTTAAAATGCAATTTCATTGTGATCTTGCAAATTCCACTGTGCTTATTCAGTGTTATTTCATGTTTTTAGATTTGCGATGGTGATCAGTTTTTTTTAAATCCATGTCTTTGTGATATAAATATTCATAGTGTTACATTGACACATATTAGAATCCCATTATCACGGTAATATTTTAAAAAGGGAACGGAAGTACAACCAGTACCATGGTATATAGTGTTCAGTGTCTTGCGGTGGGGGGCCAGGGTGTGTGTTGCTAACCCGCTAGCGAGCCCGAGACTAAGCCTGGAAACAGTCCGTATTAAAGCCACCTTTGTGAACTGACAGTCAGGTTGGAGGGAATGGGCTCATGGGGATTCGGGTAAAAGGTGGAACTCCTTGTGGGTACCTGGAGTACTGCACTGCTGACAGAACTCAATCCCTTTTCTGTTATTTTTTATGCTACGAATTGCCTTGTATTTATAAGTGGGGAAGTGCTACAGTTGGCTTGAACCAATAATGGACCTGCCATCAACTCTGGCGCAAACTGTTAGCGGGTCACGTTAAAAATCACAGAGGTATAACAGGTAAAGGGGAAAAAACTGCTCGTCAGCGTAATTCTGGTTAACTTTGCGATGTAATTCAATAAATACAGATTAACTTTAAATACGGTGCAGTTGGTGTTACTGCTGAAAGCACATTCCTGAGATTTAAAAGGTCCAGTTCTGTGCGGAGATTAGTATTCCCCGCTTTCCCTCTGGCAAATTCTCAGCGCCCTGTAGGTGGCTGTGGACTGGGGCCAAAAGACCAGTGTGTGCGTGAATGAGCGTTCCCAGTTCAGTGATGGCACTATGCCACGCACTGGGCTAAAGAGCTTAGCCCCTGGGTTTAGATGTGCTATATACTCCCCTGACGAGGGTATCGCTCCATATCCCATATTGGTATGTATTGGCAAACAGTTTAAATTTGTCATTTGTCCCAATATTTGTAAAGACGACCATGTGAGAAAATGGGTTGGTGAAAATATAAGATCAGTTTGGTGCGGGAGCGCACAACTGAACAAACGTTGTTTGCCCGTTTGCATATAACCCCAGAGGGTTCAAAAAACATACTTCTGTCAGTGTGATTATAGTGGCACATTTTTGTGCATCAGAAGATCGATTCACCATGCCCGTTCGGGACATTTCCCATTGGCCTTTCAGCGCAGAGCGCACATGTAAATGTCAAGGGTGAAAGCAGTTCTCCAGGGGCTTGTGTGCCCTTGTTTACTGTGCAGATGGTGAAATTAAGTACCAGCACTGACCAAGAGGGGGCAGCAACATGCTTTAAAGAAGAAAAAAAAAAAACCCAATTAAAATTTACTGCACCGGGATTACAAACTGAGGTGGGTTTGCAGGGACGATTCTGTAGGTATGTCTCCCACAGTCAGCATATCTGCTCGGGTCACGTGTCCAGTCAGCAATGACTCTGAACGTGACGAGAGCAGCACAGGGCAATTGTCTGCTCTGGTCCGGCCCCGGGTTATTAATGGTGCCCTTTTGCCCGGTTGGAAGCCGCACGCGTGAAACGCCCTCGCGGCGCAGTGTCCTTGGAGAGACGGGGATATAATTACACACCTGCACCGTAAATCACAGGAGTGCTAATGTTTTTATAGCCTCGTGCTTCCTTTACCGGGAGCTTCCTGCTCGCTCGCATCCAGGGCGAAGCTAGCTGGCAGTCTCTCCCAACAGGCGTTGCCTTACAAAAAAACGACCTTGAGCCAAGTATAAATTACAATCTTTTATTGTCTGCATTTAATGTAACTTCATTATTACTGATTGTACTTTGTCAACATTGGTAAATGGGGGAAAAAGAGCAAGCATTCACACAAACATTTATAGATACATATATAGATGTGAAGCATCTCCACATATAGAGAGCCTGTGGGACGTGGTGGACAGGTCTGCTCATGCATCGCGCCACGCCCCCCCCTCGGCTCAACGAACTGAAACATGCGTGGGATGGCGTGGAACTATGAACATGGTAAATACACGTCCTATAAGCCTGTACGCCTAACATGGTTTTACCACTCTGCGCAAGCACAACATACAAACTAGAGGGGGGGGGGGGGGGGGGCCTGGGGGAATTTGACGAACTAGACTATTCAATATTTATTTAAAATACGGGAATTGACAATACTGACGATCAGGTTTGCGGCATCCTGAAGTAAAATTAACAGAATTAATTCAGTCATGCAACGCCTCCTTCCCCCCAATACTATGCAACATTATGCAGGCAAAAGTGGTAAAAAATACTTAAGCAAACAGATCAAGAGTTGTACATTGTTTACAGGCTAAAGTGTGAGATTTTACAAGTTTTGACTGCCAGGTTTAAATAATTAAAAATAAAGTTCCCTCCGTCAAAAAAGATTCAATGTCCACAAGCCATTTATTGAGAAATGCACATACTGGGTGGAGAAGGCCTCATTCCATTGATACAGGCCTCCATGCCAATTTATTGCTTCATCATGGCACAAAAATAGAAACAATACAAATTTTCGCCATGCAAGCCCACTACACGAGTCTACCATACAAAACAAAGCGGATGCTTTTAGCCAAGAGGTACTACACTGTATAGGAGGGGTTTGCCCAAAGTGAGAGCTTACAAAAACGTGAGAATACAAAATAAGAAATGAACAAACTCTCAACTTGGAACATATCACAAGAAGTTGGGGGGCCAAACCTGTAAAGTAGCTTAATTCTGACTTCCATCCTTCAAATAGTAGTGCTAAAAAAAGAACTCGACAAAAGATTTCAAAAACAAAACAAACAAAAAAAGCCCAAAAAAACAAGGACTGCATTCTTGGAATGCTGTGCAAATAACTGTTTCCCCCAAACTTCTGAAACCCCTTGACTCAAAATAACATCAGTGTGTCCACCCGTCTGCACGTGACAGAACTCACTTCCCCTTTAGTATTAGTGAAAGACAACACAGTCAAACTGCGATCGCATACGTGTCCCTCTCCAACTAGTCTGTCCTTCACCAAAGAAGGACATGCTAACCCCTCCCACCCAACTCCCCCTCTGAGTGCCTTTGGATCAAACCCTCCCGCCCACCCCCCCCCCACAACCAGCTGCAGTCGCATACTGATTAACTCACAAAGCAATTCCTATTGCTACTATATAAAACCCTTTATTCTACATTCTTGTGCCTCTACAACATGTATCAAAGGTCAACTGCAATATGTTGTTGCTAGTACCAAAACATGTCAGTTTAACCGCAGTCGCCCCACCTTGTGTGTAAAAAAAACAAAAAAGGTGGTCGTTGGAGCTCTCGGGGCCTGGCCTCGGCAAATAAAGTACAGAGTGCGTGGGGAACGACAAGGTGCTCATGTGACCGTATGGCAGCCCGGCTGTGGGGGGCGCCGTAGAGTGTCCGGTGTGTGGGTCGCAGTGTGGGTGCAGACCATTGCCCGGCTACGCCGCTCTGTGTGAAGAGGCATCTGCCAGCATTGCGAAATGAAAAACAAGCCTCACGATAAAGAGTTGTTCCCCCATATTGTGCGTGGTTGACCAGTCGGATAGCCCAAGAGCCTCAAGAGAATCCCTCCGCCCCCCCTCAGAAGCAGCACGCCGGACCAATGAGTGCAATCTTTGGCGCTTTACATACAGCCAGCCCCCCCCCCCCCCCCCCCCTCTCCCCCTCCTCTAGCCCACTCCCAGCTGCTGCTCCTGCAACAGACACAAACAGCAGACAGACTGACAGATGGACGGACGGCTGTGCGCTCCCCTTGTCCAGACGAGCATGCCGTTCGGACGCCGTGCTGGCAGGGCTGTATCCTGCCACGCCCTGTGGTGAGACTGCTCCAGACACGAACCCGCCAACCACACCTCCCCCTCCCCCCAAAAAACAGAAATAAAAAGAGGGACAGGTGTTGGCCAGCAGTCACCACAGTGGGGTGTGTGCAGAAAAATATAAGAAACGTTTGGCGGGCTGGGCCGAAAACGAGCACCAGACCCAACCTGCTGTGACGCAGGCTAACAGGCGACAGCACAGTGGCGTGTGGTGTGTGTACGTCGCACCTCGGAAAAAACGACGCAGGAATGCAGATATAGCACCGCGGTGTGGCGGGTGTGACATCGCTGGGGCCCACGCCCCCTCCTGCACTGACTGGCCCAGGCCCCGCTCCCAAAAGAGCGGAGACCGGAGCGAGCGAGCGGCAGGATAGCGGACGCTTGTGTACGGCTCGCGCCGGCTCCCTCTTAAGGCCAGTGCTGGTATTTAAGAGCAGAGCGGCAGCTTGCCACAGTGAGTATTGGGACATTCTGGGGGCCCCTGGCGCTGGGCCCTGGCCCCGTGCGTTGCTTGGCTCTCCAGGATGCACAACACCGAGAGCTTAACACTTCCTGTGCTGCGGACTCAGCCCCAGGGCATTGGCAACGTCAGTGATGCACCAGTCAATACTGCCGGCAGTATGAATACACGCGAGGACACAAGATGAGGGCACTCGACACCAGCACCACCGGCACGCTGATACCTTAATGAAACACTAGATCCAGCCCCCCCCCCCCAATCTTACATAGGCTTTGTTTACCGTGAAGGTTACAGAATAGATGGCAACTGTGGCCCAAGTTCCATTCACACTTTTTTGTTTGTCCATAAATATGATCCCTCCCCATCTGCATGTGAACCTTTAAGAGTCTTAAAAAAGATTTTAAAATGACACGTACAGGAGTCCATGCTGTTGACTTGAATACAGTAAAGTCTATGTGCAGTAAGCAGTGTTGATGGATGGCGCAGGGAAACGGGGGCAGATGACCAGCCTTCTGTGCACCATTACTGGCCTGAGATGCAGCAATGGGGAGAGGCGCACTTTACAAGCGGCAAACTACAAGCTGACCGTTTTTTGGCGGGAAAGAGGAGTGCGCGCCTCTCTCTCTCTCTCCACACGTGCTCTCCACCCGGTGCTCCTTATGGTGTCCGTCAGAGTGGGACACCACAGGGAAAGGTTCCGCTAACCCACAGTGCCGCTAACACACAGCACGCTCCAAATCGTCCTGCAGAACAAGTCATACAGAGATCCGAGCAGGACTGTAAAAAAAACAAACTAAAACCTCCTTAAAAGTTATTTGGTTCATCTTATGTCAGTTCTCATGGTGGCAAATGTGTCAGATTAACTTGAAAATTACTATAATTATGTATCGCAAGTTACGTCTCTCAACCCAAAGTTCCAAACAAATGAAGGATGCTCGCATGCCTATGCGTTTCCAAACACATACATACGTGCACATACATATGTCCACGTTTTTTTTCTTCTAAAAATATTCACTCAAGTGTTAAAGAACCCAAAAATCTGAGGGTGAGATAATGGATAAAGGGTGAGAAATGGATCCACCGCGAGTCTGTATGTCAACAATAAGCTGTGCCGAGTTGCCCCCCGTGTTCCATTCAAACGTATACGTACGAGGGACAGGAGAACTACAGCCCGTCCACATGCATTGCTTTCTCCCCGTAACAATTTCTCAGTATGAGAAACTAAGTGAAATGAAAAGAACAAAACAAAAAAACAAAAGCAAAAAATTAAAATAAAATAAAAAATCCAACTTGGAAAAGTTAACTTGAAGAGGACCAAAAGATGTCTTCTGTTTGCCAAACAGGGCGAAGGAGGCGTATTCCGAGTCTTTACTGGTGGGGTAAAGCTGCTGCCCTTCGTCGTCCTCCTCCTCCTCCTCGGCACGCTGCTGGTGCCGCAGTGAGGAGCGGGGGTCGCCGTAAAGGTGTGTGTTTTGGTGGTGGGGGGGGGGGGGGGGCGGGTTGACGACGGAGAGTGCGTTTGCAGGATGAGCTGGCACGCATGTGCGCACACCCGGGACCCGCGACCCCTGACCTCACTGCTCTCAGGCTCCCGACTGCCAATCACAGTGGCTTTAGATGGACTTGGAGGAGTCCTGCTTGCTGATCAGCACCTCCAACAGGCGCAGTTTGGCTTTGATCCGTTTGTACTCTTTGTATTCGTCCATCATGGGAGCGCGGTCCTCCTTCTGAACATTCCTGTGGAGGGGGAGTGACACGGCCAGTGTTCTCAATGTGCACAGCAGAAGACTAGAACTAGAAGGGCGGTTGCTCTGCAGCAATAAAACATCTTAACTGCAAGACTATATAGCAGTGAACAGGCAGATGCTGACTACTCAATCAAGCTGAACTGTTTTAATTACACTGCTGATCTGGCATATGTCCAATCTGACTGTTCTGCTATAAAACAGTACAGTTAGGACAGTGCCACTGATAATCTGTGTTTGTGTGAGGCACTAACCTGCCATTCTGCTGGTAAAACTCGTCCTCGAACTCCCGGATGGTCTTCCTCAGTTTCTTCTTTTCTGCTCGGGCCTTCCACAGCTGCTCCAGGAGCTCGGGCCTATGGGGTGAGAGGGCACATGCACGTCAGGTCCACAATTCAAAACTTCTGCTCTCAGCCCCTCTGTCCTGTAGCTCCAATATGGCTTTGCATGAGCGTGCAAACATCACTGCCGTTCAGAGTAGTGTCGATGCTATTGTAAAGGGGTGATATGGAGGCCTTGTGGCCATTAAAAGGGTAATTCCACCCAAAAACAACAACCTTATTTAACAGATCAAGGCGCAACTAATTAAGTATCACTTTGTGGATGCCCAAAATAATTTCTGGGCTGAGATAACCGCAGATAAACATAAAATTTTGGTAGAGGACGTATACGTCATAATGATGTACACCTCTACCCTTCCTCGTTTTTGAAAATTTAACAGTTGCGTCAAGTGGGGGGTGTAAGTTACAAGGCAAGTAGGCAAGTAGGCAGAGCCAGCGAGGGGGAAAAACAGTAAAAACTCTTATTACTGTTCAGTAGGGACACATCGTAGATCAAGTAGATCAAGCTTGCTAGCTAATACCCCCCAGCTAACGGCAGGCTAACTAGAAAATACCCCCCAAGCTAATAGCAGGCTAACAGTAAAATGCCCCCCAGCTTATGGCAGGCTAATTGGAAAATGCCCCCCAGCTAATGGCAGGCTAATTGGAAAATACCCCCCAGCTAACAGCAAGCTAACAGAAAAAATGTCCTCCAGCTAATGGCAAGCTAACTGGAAAACACCCCCAGCTAACAGCAGGCTAACAGGAAAATACCCCCCCTAGGTAACAACAAGCTAACTGGAAAATACCCCCCAGCTAATGGCAAGCTAACTAGAAAATACCCCCCAGCTAACGGTAGGCACTAGAAAATACCCCCCAGCTAACGGCAGGCTAACTAGAAAATACCCCCCAGCTAATGGCAGGCTAACTGGAAAACACCCCCAGCTAACAGCAGGCTAACTGGAAAACACCCCCAGCTAACAGGAAAATACCCCGCTAGCTAACAAGCTAACTGGAAAATACCCCCCAGCTAACAGCAACTGGAAAAAAACACCACAATGATAATAGGTTTTTGTTTTAATGCCCTTATGAAATCTTAATGACGTTACTTCCAATGTACTTAAAAAGCATGTCGTGCAGTACTCTGATATGGATTTTACATCACCCACACTTACATTACCCTCCTTCATATAGAAAGACGCAAGCTAATGGTCTGTTATTGTGTTCATATTGACAGAAACAGCTAAATGCTCGAGCAGCTGCAGCTCAAAGCTGCCGGTCCTCAGTTCCGTCGGATCGTGCAGTGGTTTAGTTATACAGAGATTACTCCTTTATCCAGTCCGTGACACTGAAACCACTGACACCGATAAACACCCGGCCTATCCCAGGTGGGTGCTTTAAATAGATGTCATATGAGGGGTGCGTGAGTGGATTTTGTGTTCTGGCCGACCATGCTCACTAGTGCGTAGGGAGCCTGGGCGACTGCACGTCTGTGTGTGAGTGACTACTGCCAGCACCAGCAAGAGCAGTGTGTTGGTTTAAATCCTGTGGTGAGAGGACCATAAGTGCACTGTGCTGGTACAGTGTTGTGCAGTGAGGAGAATAGCACCCTACACTGTACTGGTATATTTGGTAGGGAAGTAAAAGTGTGCACTAGTATAATGTAGTGCAGTGAGATAAAGTGTGCAAGTGTAGTGGTGTGCACTATCCTGTGCTGTTAATATAGTTAAGTGTAGTGTAGTTGATGTAGAGCTTTTTTTCAGGCAGTGACCGGTTTAGGGGTCTGTGAAGCAGCTCACATTGACGAGGCATTGGAGCTGGACAGACGCAGATCCAGGGCCAGCTTCCCGGAGCTGTCGTCCATTTTGGGCCGGAGCAGGACATCCGGGTGGGCGGCGGGGTCGAGCGAGATGATCACCTCGGGCGAACCGTCGCTCGTCACCTCGCCTACCTCCTCCTCCTCCTCTTCCTCGATTTCATCACAGAAGTGGGCCGTCTCACCTTCGATGATGGGCTGCAGGGTCTGGCTCCGCCTCTTGCTGGAGGGAGAGGCCTGCTGGGACACAACGGAATCCCGTTAACCAACGTTCACACAAATGCCTGCAGGACCACAGATCCACTCATATTACAGCACCATTCATTCTCCACACATAAATACCAATACCTGCAGGACCACAGATCTCTCCATGTTTATCAGACTGCCAGGACAAACTAATGTGGCGCTTTGTCTTCTGTGCGTATTCATAGCAACACTATTTCCATTAACATTCCATTCAGAGAGGTATTTATTAATGTTATTTAGACCAACGGTTGATGTTTAACACCATTTATTTTGCCTCCACAACATACAAAACAAAGGCTGATAGTGTCTGTAGCCACTAGGGTGGTGCGTATAGATGTGCAGTTATGTTGCCGTGGGCGAGGGCGTAGGCGTGACGTACGATGATGGGCGTGATGCTGACGCGGGGTGAGCATCTGCTTGACCAGGCGATAACGGTCGTAGAGGGGCTTCACGATCAGACGTTCCTCACGGGTCACCTACCAGGACAGAACATACCTGGGTTACAACGGGCCCCTTCACTTTTCCCCATTTTCAGACCCTAAATGTCTCAACCAGAGCCAGACGGCATGCACCAACCACCCAACAGCATCAACTGCTTCTGCACAGCAGGAAATTCAAATGCCTGTGGCCCAGAGAGACATTTGGGGTCTGAAAATCAGTAGTTCCAGAACGATTAAGGAAAATGACATCATGCCTGTCTCTGCCAACTCACCACCTCAGAATGAGCACGTGAACGGAGTATGAAAACCATCACATGCTATCAGTGAGCCAATCATTTTGACAAAGGGTATTTGACAGACGGCACGTGTTGGCTCCTAGTGTGGGACTTGGACTTACGGGGCGTCCGTGCAGGCCCTCGTAGTGCAGGAGGTTCTTCTGTAGCACAGTCTTCTCACAGGACAGCTGCTCCTTGCTCATTTTCTGCAAGAGAGAGGTGGTGGTGGAGGATCAGCACTGTGCACTCCTCTGTATCAGTGGAGTACACTGCTTTGGAAAACCCAGGACACGTATTGCACACAACTAAATTATTTCAGTCAAATTCTAGCTGTAAAAAAAAAACTATGCTGGGTGCCCTTGATATAAAAATTGCAAGATACTTTTTTTTACAGGGTTGTGGACATGTGGCAGTGATACCCAGGTTGTGAAAGGAGAATTTCTGTGCTGTATCAGCAGCTGTGGAATGAGGCTGTGCTCTGTGCTCTGTGCTCTGCTATATTAGGTGCTGTAGGATGAGGCTCTGCTCCGTGCTATATTAGGTGCTGTAGGATGAGGCTGTGTTCTGTGCTATGGAATGAGGCTGTGCTCTGTGCTCCATCAGGAGCTGTGCTCTGCTATATTAGGTGCTGTAGGATGAGGCTCTGCTCCGTGCTATATTAGGTGCTGTAGGATGAGGCTGTGTTCTGTGCTATGGAATGAGGCTGTGCTCTGTGCTCTATCAGGAGCTGTGCTCTGGTATATTAGGTGCTGTAGGATGAGGCTCTGCTCCGTGCTATATTAGGTGCTGTAGGATGAGGCTGTGTTCTGTGCTATGGAATGAGGCTGTGCTCTGTGCTCTATCAGGAGCTGTGCTCTGGTATATTAGGTGCTGTAGGATGAGGCTCTGCTCCGTGCTATATTAGGTGCTGTAGGATGAGGCTGTGTTCTGTGCTATGGAATGAGGCTGTGCTCTGTGCTCTATCAGGAGCTGTGCTCTGCTATATTAGGTGCTGTAGGATGAGGCTCTGCTCCGTGCTATATTAGGTGCTGTAGGATGAGGCTGTGTTCTGTGCTATGGAATGAGGCTGTGCTCTGTACCCGGATGTCTTCAGGCCAGCCGTCCTCCTCTCTCTTAACCTTCATGCGCCGCTGGATGAGCTCCAGGGTCTCCTCGCGCGTGGGCCGGCGGGCCCGGGCCTCTCCCTCCGAGCCGCCCTCCTGGCCCGCGTGCTCCAGCGTGGAGCCGAAGCTCTTGGGCAGAGTGTTGCTCCGCGGCCGGGTCTGGGTCGCCAGCTCACCCTCCATCTTCTGTTTGGCATCTGCGGGAGGGAGGGAGAGGAGGCGGGGTCAGGAACGCTGACAGGCGCACGCACGCACGCCTCACAGAGACGACGGACATGCAGGGCCGCGCATGCAGCCGTCGCCGCCGACGGAAACGCTCAGAGGAAGGCGCTAACGGAAACGGGCCCTGCGGCTGCTAAGCCTGAGGGCGGCGCCGTACACGTGGACGCGGCGCAGCCTGCTCTGGCGGCGAGACGACATCGCCACGCATTTCTCTGCCGCCCCAGGGGACACAACACATAAAACTGCCTGTGATGAAGTGGCAGCATACCAACATACCAACCTTGAACAAATACCCTCAACCCCCCCTTACACAAATGACAACGTCCAACCACGCTCACCACATTTCACGACTACAGGTGACACACATGCGGAAATGGCCCCTCCCCCCCTTTTCTCTGCGATGCGATTCAGTGCGACCGCCGAGTGAGAGGGGGGCTCTCGTCAGACAAGAGATCTACCACAGGTGTAAAATAATAAAATAACTTTGAACAAGGCAAGTGTTTTAGGTCTACTTACTGGCGTTCAGTGTACTTACTGAGGTGGGGAGCCTGTCTAGAGGCTGTGAGGGGGCGTGCGAGTGTTAAGTGGGGTGTGTTCGGGGCGGAGGAGGAAGAGGAAGAGGAGGAGGAGGAGTGGCGTCTGTATGACTGAAGCACTGCCAGGTGCCTCATGGACCCTTTTGGAAAGTGATGCTGTCTTCCTGTTCGGCGAGGGGGGACGTCCGGAATTTTTTTTTAAAGAGAAAGAGAAACTTATTGGGCACTGCACCTCAAGATTTTGGGGCGTCAGATGGAATGGACAAGGCAGATGGCTGGCTAACACAGTGTAGGAGCGTTTGCCCGCGCGAGGCCTTTAAGCATGCAGTGACCGCACCCCCTGACCGGGACCCACAACTACAGCGCCTGGGGGGGGGAGGGAGGTAGGGATGGCACACGGAAGTTCACCCCCAAGCCCAAACCACGCCCCCTCCCCCTCCCCCTCCCCCCTCCACCTCCACCCCCACCCCTCCAAGACAACGGCCAGAATCACCCAGCTCTCCCCCAAGTAGAGCAAAGCTCCCGAATTTAAGGGCTTACCTTTGATCTGTTTTCGGATTTTAGTGAGGTCCGTCATCCACTTCAAGACCTTTGGGTTAGCTGCCTTGTCCCCGTGGGAGGGCTGGAAAAAAAGGAAGACGGGAACCGCCGTGAGAGCTGCTTCATATCTCATCTTCTTGTGCAGAAAAAATTCACTTTACAGAAAAGTCTGCTTTACCTTGTAGTTCCTCTCTTTCTCAAACTGCTCTTCAAACTGCTTGATCTTCTTCTTGAGGTTCTGGAGTTTCTTGGTGAGCTGGTGAGAGACGTTGTCGCCCTTCACGCTCTCTTTGGAACTTAAGGAGGCACGGCGAGGCCTGTGTGGGGAGTTGACATCAAAATAACGCTCCGGAAACGCGTGTCCCGCTCCTACTGAAGCACTGCGTACCCTCCATTAAACTGTTTATTCCTCAGTGTCTACTAATGCACCGGTAACACAACTGCCCATGTTCATTCCACTCACCTTTTGGAAAGAATCAGGGAAACGGCGTACTCAAAAGTTCAGATTTGAAATCAAACCATTCATAATGAGGTTAAAGGGTTTCTTCTATTTTTTAGTTCAATACGAAAATGAGTAAGGAGAAACAACCCTTAAAGTGATCCATCCAGATCGACTGCATATCTGGCAGTAGAGTGATGGTTTGAGGCTCGTTTGATACCTCAGATCCATGATGACCATTTAGCCAACCATGTGTTCCATACTGTTCCAGCATAATTTACAACTTAATCTAGCCCCCACCCCCGACAGAAATCCATTCAAATGCAGAGAGGTTATAGTATCGCTTGTAAGCATACCTGAAAATAAGACATTAAGATTCTTTTGATGTTGTTGGGTCACAGACATCAAAAAGTCATGGCATGTAAAGGACATGTAACCAAATACTAAACAAGGCTACTTTATATTAATTTGTCCCAATACTTTAGTTGGCCTGAAATAGGTGGACTATGTTTAAAAAAAAAAAAAAAAAAAAAAAAAAAAAAAAATCCTGAATCCAATATTTATACAAATACCTAATTCTAATAAAAAATCTGTAACTGAAAACCTGCACTTTAACCTCATATGAATGGTTTGATTTCCAATCTGAACTTTTGGAGTACAGAGCCAAATGAAGAGAAAATGTCCTTGTCCCAATAGTTACGTAGGGCACTGTATGTGTGTTTGTGTGTGTGTGCATAAGTGTGCGCGTGTGTGTCCGTGCACGAGTATGTGTACAGTACGCGTGTGTGTAATGATCTCTTACCTCCCGCTGGACGACGCTTTGGTGGGGGAGGTTGCGTCGGGATCCTGGTGCAGGAAGCGCTGACTGTGCCCAAAGTCCAGGAAGCGACGGGCCATGAGTGGGTGGGCGTCCTCCTCTAAGGGCAGGGGCACCATGCGCCCTGCCAGGGGGGACAGCTGGGCCTCGCCTGACTCGCTCTCCTCCTGCCACGACTTGAAGGCGGGCACGGGGTCTGAGGGGGGCGGGCACACACAGACATAAAAACAGGGACGGGTTACACCAAGGGGAGGAGCCAACCCTCGCCAAGCCACCTCACTCTCTGCTTTGAAAGGAGGGCGGTGTTCCTGCAGGTTCCAGGTTGCCAGGAGACGCAGAAACGGATGGCAAACAACACCCACCCACCCCCCTCCTCCTCCTCCCTCAGAGAACACAGAACGGCAAGAGATCCACCTTCAGAACTGCGCTGAAGAGAAGGACGAGGAGGGGGCGGAGCTAGGGAGAAGAGAGAAGGCTACACTGAAAACCTGAGGGAGACAGAGAGGAGAAGAAACAAGACAAGGGAGCTGGCAGGCCGACCTTCACAAAGCGCTGATCCTAGGTGCAACCGTTCGCTTTATTTAAGAATGAACTGACGCCATCAGTAATCACAGCACTGTTCTGTGGACAGCGAAAGCCCTTGGATTGATCTGGACCAGTCAATAAGGGTTCCAGGGATTTGATAAAACGGTTACAATTGATTTGTAGCTGCAGGTGGTAAACAAAGGTTACAGTGGTCACAGCTGGATCTAGTGCTTAGTGAAGGCCCACTCGCCCATCATTAGTAAGACTGAAATCCTCATACAGCCTAGTATCGCTACCTTCTGCAAAATGTTATACGTCATATTATTTTAAAAAATATTTTATGATATTAGTGACATGTTCCCTTTAATTACTTGGATTAAAATTAGTCTCCCAGGAGACGCAGTGTATTAGCAAGCACCGCTAACATTTCCCCCACTTATATTAACTGCACCCTAGTTATAGGGGATATATTGTGTGCATTCAGTCTATGTGCTTGTATGTGCCATATGTGTGCGGTATTGTTTTGGGGTTATCGTCCTTGTATCAGTATATGCCTTGTATCATCAGGAACAGGCTCAATCATTGGTTTGATGGGGGGGGAGCTACTCTTCTTCTGCTGGAAATGTTTCTGCTTTTTGTTCCTTCCGAGCTCTAACTAGATAATAGACCAGTTATTATTCTAAATGAACGTGGTTGACCGGGTCCTCAAAGTGCTTCGCTGCAGGGAACATTAAGCAAACGGTCACCTACCCATTTAGCGTAATAACTGATCCACTTATGCAATTAGGTAATTAGTTTGGACGGAGTGAAAACCTTGCTCCGGGACCAGGACTAGCTAGGCCCGAGTCAGGCTCTATCTCTCTCCCCCTCTCCGTCTCCCTTCTAGAGTTAAATCAGATTTTGCATATTATAAGGCTATGAGCACCCTTGAGGATTTTAAAATGTTTGGTACTACCAAGGGGCAATATGCTCTGTAATGGGTGGTGAATTATTATTTGCGAATGCCTTTTGGTGACTCCTGATAGTGTCTTTAACTTGTTTATGTTAAACCCTTTTTTGTTTTGTCTTGTTTTATGTTTTGTTTTGCCTTGTTTATGTTTTGTCTTGTTCTCTTTTTGAGATTTCTGCATTTTTTCTAAGTTGGATTTGTATGTCGTGCCCTGATACTAGTTAAACAAAGGGAGTTGTTAAAATTCTAAATTCTCTCTCTCTTTATACCCCTCTCTCTCTGTCGGTCTCTCTCCCTCCCTGAGTGTCTATAACTGTGCTTTACGGCAGGCGTGGGCCTCCCCTGGTCGTCTGGAGAAGTGCGAGAGGCCGTTACAAAGTGTGACCTGCAGCTCCAGTGGCGTGTCACGCACAGGCCTTAATGGGCCCTGGCGGGTGAGGGGCGGCGCTAACGCTATCCTCTGGCGGGCGGCGTGGGAGGGAGAGGCAAGGACGGACATAGCGAGAGAGAGGTACAGGACAGTCTGTTACTGCCGTTATCCGCCTGGAAAAACAAACCCTGACGTACCAGACCAAGGCACACGGTTATAAACAGACGGAGAAATTAAAGCATCTGTTCACATAACGTGCAAAGGAAAAAAACAAAAAAGAGAGGGGGGGGGGGGGGGTGCTCTGACGGCAAAAAGCACTGCCTTAATGTAGAGCCGAAAGGCGGGGGCTGGGAGAGGCCGGAGGGAGTAACACCAGGCCTCGATTCATAGGTGCGAGTGTGCGTCTGTCTGTTTGTCTGACCATAGACGGAAAAACACGCTTGTGTACACAGACTGAAGGCGAGTAAAGACCTTGAGCAGAGGGAGAAGGGGGGGGGCGAGAGAGAGAGAGAAGGAGAGAGGGAAGACAAACTGTTCCGACGGGCTGAGAAGAGCAGCTACATGTGGGCTGGAGACGGGCCCGAGCGAGCGTGCACGTGTGGGAGAGAGGTCTCCGCGCTCTCCGGCCTGAGTTTCCATTCTGGCCCTGTCTCTACCCGGGCTTTCAGGTAATTAACACAATTACAGTCAGCCAGCCTTAATGGAGCGCCCTTGGACTTCAGCTACACTGGATTAGTTTGGGGGGGGGGGGGGGCACTGAACAGACAGGATGGGGGGGAAGCAGCGGTAGGTGTGAGCTTTGAGTGCACTTACCCTGCCCTTCTCTCTGCAGGTGCATACATGAGAAGTCTATGAGGGGGAAAGTTTTGGGGCTTGGTGCTGACCGAGTGAGGGAGGGTGGGGGGGGGGGGGGGGGGGGGGGGGGGGGTGGAGAGATAGCAGAGAAGACTGTGGTGAGCACACAGCAGTGTCCTGTACACGCACACACACACGCATAACTCACTCGCACACTCGCGCACTACTCACACTCACACCAGAGCCAATAGAGCACCGGAGCCAATAGACACGTATGCTCCAGGTCTACAGGTTGAGTGTGCATTACACTATGCTCCTCTTACCTATAGACCTCCACGTACTTGCATATCTACTCTCATTTGCAGTCAAATTTATTTGTGTGGAACCAAATCTTGCCTCTGTGGTTGAGGGCAAGTGTGTACAAGTTGAGAACAGTGGGAATCTTGGGAAAAATTACCTTCCCACTCCCCGTCGGGGAAGATGTGACGCAGGTCCAGGCGGTGGGTGCTGGGCGGCGGCTGGCGGGACTCGGAGTTGGCGTTGAGGTCGCATCTGCCCTCGGTGGCCTTCAGAGCAGAGGGGGAGGGGGGGGGGGGGGGGGGGGAGACGCCAGTCAGACACTCCTGGGGGTTAACAGTTACCTTGACAACAGCCAAACAACTGGGAGGGGCGTCAACTCACACAGGTGATGAGATCCCCTCCGTCCATCTTCTCGCACACCTGGCAGCTTTCCTGCCTGCGAAGGCCAACAGCCACACGAGCGTCAGAAAACCGGCGGAAAAAAATCTTTATAGGCTGCGATAAATGATTTAAAAACTGGAACAACCGGCAACAGCCCCAACTGCAGCGTGGGGAGCGTTATCAAAGCGCGTTTGTGCGTGATAAACAGCCAAGTACAAGGCAATAGGCTGTGGACGCCTGAGGCGTCGTTTCAGATCAGGGCGCATTAAAGAGCAATGAACTCACAGAACCAAGCAAAACCGACTACTTTAGGGCTTTGGCTGTCTACCTGCTTAACATTGACCCCACTTGCTTATCAGATATAGCAAAACCTGTGTAATCAGTAGTGTATGCATTGTTTGCCTTTTCAGCCTTTTGAGGCGAGAAACGAGCGCTAATAGTCCTGGGTTTTAGTCCTCGGGCGATTAGCGGGTTATTAGCCAGTAGGCACTTTAAGCAGGAAGGACCTGCATTGGAAATCTGGATTTTACAGTTCAAAGGGACTCTACTTTGGTATTTAAATGTGTGTTTGCTTGTATGTGGGTGTGTCTGTGTGTGTGTGTGTGTATGTAAATATTAAATGCATTCAATTAATTATTAGTATAATTTAAAAAAAATTTCACTTTAAAACCTACCTTGCTGTGTTGATGTTGTTTTCAGCATCTACCAGAGCTCTAGTGTCGAGCTCCATTCCAGAACTTTCCTCCAGGGCAGCACAGTGGACAGTGGATCCTTGGACATCCTGGAAGTGCACAAGACAGAAGGCTTATGTGGGTGATGTCATATTTTCTCACATGCAGATACAGTCAGTGACACTTAACGGTATTTTGATTCTGAAACTGAAACCACAATTCACAAGCCCCAGTCTTGGTTTGTGGTTCACATTCAGTATTATGTTTTTTTTTACAATTTATCTGTATTATTTTTACCTTTGGTAAATTAAGAAATATTTTTTAAAAACCCAGAAAGTGAACTCTGCCTTTAATTAGTAATTAAACGCACCCACACAACAGAGGTCCTGTTGTTTCTCCTTTTTAGTCTTAGTTTTTCATGACTATTTAATTATTGTTTTTGTTTGAGTAATAAAAACTATAAACTATAAGTTATATTTATATACCTTCTATAAGGTCAGTAAATGTTCTTTGTTTTCTTCTAAATTATAATCGATTAAAAAAAATAAGACTTTAGTAAAGAAAATGGTTGCGTTTGTTCAACTTTACCCCCCCCCAAACCAAAGAATGGCGCAAAAATTGAGGTTTGAACTGAACCAAGGATTTGGAGGACTGTTACACCCCGAGCAACATTACATCCCCAGTGCCTGGAGAGCTAGGCATTTCCAAGCCTCTATTAAGGCAAAATGTTATTCATATCATCTATATTTTTAGATGGGACAGCATGGATCACAAAACAAACTTAATGACCACGGTCGTGTGTATGAGCCCAACTGCCAAGTTTACCGTGAAATGCTATTTTTATGAGGACACTTTCAGATAATACAACCGCCAGTAATGACTGGCCTAAAAAAACAAACAAACAAACAAACAAACAAACAAACAAACAAACAAACAAACAAACAGGGTAACTGGGATATGTTTTCAGCAGCCTGCAGGTGCTGCTGTCATTTGTGGGGCCAGTTATTAAAAGAGCTTGACCCAGTAAAACCACTGGTGAGGGGGAGGGGCTCTGAGTCTCCTCCAATCCCCAGAGAGGAGGAGGGGGGGACAGGCCGGATGTCGGCTGGGGAGACTGATGGCTGGGTCTCATCTCCCCCATGACGCACGCGTGTAAATTGAACCGGTCTGGAGCATCCGTCTTCTGTCAAACTGATCACAGCGGCAGCTCACGAGCCGGTCCCTGGCGACTCGTCCCCCTGTTAGAGCGATGTCTCTGTGCTCGGAGATGACAGGGCCCAGCTGATAACTACGAGCGTCAACCTGCTAACCGACAGCCATCTCTCAGCATGTAAAAACATGCTCGATAGGGTTAGCGTTCCCTAGCCGGGCCGAGCTCGCGGTAATCTGCGCCAGCTGGCTTTGTGCCGGGGAACCAACCTGCTGGGTCCCCTCCTCTGGGTCCCCCAGGCTCTGGTCCATGTCTGCGCTCGACTGGCAGGGGCTGCTGTGGGCACCCTCACTTTGGGACTGCACTGCTTTGCCATGTTCCTCTCCTGGCACTGTCACCGCCTCTTCAACAGTCCCCTCCCTGAGGATACAGACAGCGTGAACGAACGAACGAACGCATGCACGCACGCTCACACGCTCACACGCTCACACACACACACAAACTTTCACTTCCAGATAACCAGTAAAAGCAACAGACCGATAATTACCTGATAAATGTTTGTGAAAGTGTGACTATGTCCATGTGCGAGTACGTGAGTGCAAAAGTTTGTGTGAATGAGTGTGTGTGTGTGTGTGCGCGCGTGTGCGAATGCATGTGAAGGTGTGTATGCGAGACTGGCAGTGCGTATGTGTTCGCTGCTCTTACTCCTGGCTCTCATAGCTGCTGATCTCCTGGTCGATGGAGCTCTGTAAATCCAGGAAGTGCTGCTCCACAGCAGAGCGGATGGCCCTCTCAATGATGCTGCAGGGACACAAACACCAGCGCTCACACACAGCACCAGCACATTCCGCGTGTGCAAGCAGGCCACCAGCAGCAACCCCCCCCCTCAGAGTAAGTGCTCTTTCAGCGACCACAATAAAAGCCAGTGGCTGCGGTGGAGCTGAACCCAAAACAAACACACCCGTCCTCGCGCAGGACGGCACCACGGTGGCTCTGGAGGAGGCGAGAGAAAATGGAGCGCTAGTGTCTGGAGTCGCGAGTGGCTCGGCCGCTCTACCTCAGCGGTAAAGGTCAGCGCTCGCCTTTACCGTGGCCGGCCCGGTACCCAGTGACACATCGGACAGGGCTCATATGGGCTCTGCTCCATAATCCCATCTGTTCAGCTCTCGCAATCTGCCTCCGACACGTTCAACAAAACACAAAACTATAACCTGCTTTCTGTGGCTTTTCAGACCTTAGAAGTTCAGTAGCTTTTGCCCTTGGGAGAGACGCACATCATAATAGGGGAAGCCACAATAACGGCTTTCAATGGAATCTGTTTTGCCTTTGGCAGCAGCTTACGTGGCTTAAGGCTTGTAGGTGCCATTACTGTAAAGGCAGTGCATTCATTTGGTAAAGTATGTGGTGCTTGTTTTCATGAATACCAGAACTCTGGTAGTGTTGCACAAGTCATCCTTTGTCTAATTCGATTTAGCACACTCAGCATATTCTACACTTTGGGCCTGATTTACTAAGACCTTTAGCATGTGCAAAACCGTTTTAGCACATGCAAAGCTAAAACCAACCAATGATTAGTGCAAAACAAATACCATGGCCAATCACGTTGGCCATGTTATTGGTTTTGCGTGTGCTAAAAGGTTTTGCTAACAGTCTTAGTAAACCAGGCCCTCCTTGTAGTAGCAGGCATACTAGCTTCATGGCACCCCCTGTTTTCTGTACAATCCTGGTTAGCACCCCATCAAACCACCATCTGAAGTCTGTATATGCATATGTACACTTGTATGTTGAATGTGTTTGAGGGGCTTGTCTAATTCTATCGATATAAAGAAATAACCTAATGGAATGAAATATGCTGTATGACATCATAATGCTTTATTGTCCGATTTCTTTAGAAATTTGTTTAGCATCATAAGCGGCTCTGTTCCACGCAGGTTATCTGGACCTGTTGCATTAAAGGGATAGTTCGGAATTTTGGACATAATGTCTCAATTGCGACTTACTCATGATGTAGTTGACTGATGGAAACAGTTGATTGACAGTGCACCCAAAGAAAATAAAATACGACGAGTCTATCGGGGTTATTTTGAGTGTTTATACCATCGTTTTTGAAGTCAAACTATCGTAGAATCCTTTACTTTGTGCTGACCTATATTCTCTGTGGAAGTACGGCGGCGGAAGCGAACGTGGCCATTGCAACTTTTTGCTCTTCTTTGTTGTTGTAGTCGACCAGTGCCGGCAATATATTCGTAGGTAACGTAAAGTATCGCTCCCCAGATAGACTGTCGTCGTATTTTATTTGCTTTGGGCGCACTGTGGAGTGTTTAAGTGCATTTGGTAGTGGATGCTACCGGTTACCTTAGAGTTGCGCTAGCATTAGCAACGTGTGTATGTCCAAAAGAAGGGACATGGCATTAGCTGAAAATGGTTTCCATCAATTAACTACATCATGGGTAAGTCGTAATTGAGACATTATGTCCAAAATTCCGAACTATCCCTTTAATGTGTCGATATATACAAATACTCTGCACTGTGACTGTGCTCCTTCAGCTGAGCTGTGATTTGACGCTGTTAGCGGCCGTGTGTTTGCCGCTACGGGATCGGCCGGTCATACTTACTCTGCGGATCCTGGCAGGATGCTGATGGATGAGATGTGTGAGCTGGAAGAGAGGAAAGAAAAAGAGGCTGAGTTAAAAAGGTATGATAAGTCTGTACGATACACCTCCCCAGAAACCCTTGCACATGTTATGTAATGGACGTAACGCGGGGGTTTCTGAGAGAAGGCTGTATGATGCAGAAGGCCAGAGGAGGGAGAGTTCCTCCTTGGCTTGGCTCACTCCCGCTTTAATCCGGGCAGGACCGGGCCGGGCTGCAGACCGACGGGCACCACGACAGGACGCCTCCCGGCCAGGCTTCCCGCTACACGCCCTTCCTTATTACTTCCCTTTCCACTTAGCTGTGGAGCCAGAGGGCTGTAGGTAGAGGGCTGAAGAGCCAGAGGGCTGTAGGTAGAGGGCTGAAGAGCCAGTGGGCTGTGGAGCCAGAGGGCTGTAGGTAGAGGGCTGAAGAGTCAGTGGGCTGTGGGTAGAGGCTTGCCTGCCGCTTACCATTCCTCCTTTCTCTTTGAGAACAGCAGGAAAAACGAGGCCTCCCATGATCCTTTGCACGAATGCTAATCGGGACACCGCGGCGACGGGCACACAGGGCGAGGGGCTCATTTAGCAGTCCTCCCTTTCGCGCAAAAACAGACTCCGGCATGCCAGGAATTCGGGCTTACATAACGGCCCGCGCGAAGGGGCTCAACCTCGCCCGCCACGGGTGTCGTATTCGAGGACCCGCGTGGGCAGAGCGGCGCTAAGGATGGGCATTCCAAGCATCTGACGCTGGGGGGTAGGGGTGCGTTTCGTGAGTGAGACGCATTCCCGCGTTCATCGCTATCGAGAAATCTGGCGAATCTGCGTGCGTAACGGGTTCCCGGCCCCGCTTTCGACCTGCGCGAAGCCCTGACCAGAAAATTTCTGCACATGATACCCAGCATCCGTCAAAGCCTGACGCCTTACCCCTGTCATCCCAGAGTCTGAAATTAATGACTTATTCCAATATGGCGGCAGGCCTGACAAACTGGAGAAACAGTCACACCCCGGCCTCTAGCTCTGGCAGACATAATCAATAGCTTTTAATTATTAACGCTCACATGCGCCTTCATCCTCCCTCTGGGCTGAGAGGGGAAAGCTGAGCGTGGCGTGGGGACTTCACGCTCTGTCCTTGAGAACTGCTTGGTGGAGAGGGCAGGGGACATGGGGACACAGGGACTTGGGGACACTATGACTTAGGGACACAGCAACACAGGCTGTTACATCACACATGAGCTTCCAATCCTGACTCATGCCCCAGAGCGCTTGGTGATCCGTCTAAAGGCAGGCAATCACAGGCATTAAAAGCCTGTGGCTAACGGAATGGTTGGGACCTACCATATTACACATGGGTGGTACATTCTGAGGACTGTCACCCAACTGCACAGTAAGGCTTGGAGAAAACCTGGGCAGAACCCCCCTCCTTTGGGAGAGCGGGATGGGACGGTCGACAGACCACGCCGGACACACTTAAGAAAGCAATGTGTTTTTCTCCAAGAAGAAACAATGGCGCCACTGTTCAACCAATGTGGTAAACAGCCAGTCTCAGGTGGAAGTTTTGCACCGTAACATCAGTTACTGTAACTTTTCCAGTGAAAATGAGGACTATTTAGCTACAAGGACCGACTGCAGCAGCTCTGACGGCCCAACAGCCAGCGAGTGAGAAGAACGGAGCTTGGCTCGCTCACAGAGAGGACCTCTGCCCCAACCGTACACTGAAAGAGAATCAGGAGCGACATATGTAATCTGTAAAGGCAACTACAGGACGTGCCCTTTGAAACCGGCCAATAAAAACTAGTTGAACTCCTCGTTCTGCGGTGTGTGTGTGTTTGGGGCACACGCCCAAGCACACTTCCTCAGGAGTGTTTGCTGTACACACTCAGAGGGACGCAGCTCTCCTCCTGTACGCTAACCTCACACAGGCTGCTGTTATAGGACTGCACAATCAAAAGCTCTCTCAAGTCAGCAGTGCTTACTCAGACTAAACATTACTTATAATGAGATGAGAAAAAGTGATGGAGTCAGATCAGCTTATATTTTCACTGTAGTGCCAAATGAGCTTTCAGAGGAGCTATCAACTGTCTTATCCCAGGATCTAGAGCTCCTGATAAGCTTTTTATGACACACACATACACACGTGTATACACACACAAGCATACACAAACACACGTGCATACACAATCACACACATACATAAGTACACACACTCACACACACGCAGCTCCCGCCCGCCGCGAGCCAAACAAACAACCCGTCCCCGAGTGCCAGAAGCAGGGGCTATTAGCGCCAAAATCAACCTTTAGCCTCCGAATACATGCGCATAGCTTCAAAAGATGAGGCGGCGCAGGGGGCATCGCCTCCTCATCCCGGTGCTACGCCGGGAGTCTGCCCGATTAACGTCCACTCGCAGCTCTGAGGAAACCAGCACATTTCACATTCACTCGTTGCTTCAGGCTACGCTGCGCGTTTAAAAACACTACTGCCAAATCTCGCCCTCCCGCTCTCTCTCCCCAGCTCCTCATTGCTTTACCTGTGAAGCAGAATTTCGCAAGCCATTGTCCTGCGTGTAGCTGTGTGTGTTTGCGTGTCCTGGTCGTCGGGGGTTATCCGGACTGCGCTCTCTGCGGCGATAAGGTCTGTCTCAGAGAGTGGAAGAGTGAGCAGAGGCTGTCCGGATGCATATTGCGGAGTGTGGGGAATCTGCTGCTGCGGGACTGTGCGCACTCCCCTAAAAGTGCTGCAGTAAACAACCTGGACCCCCGCTCAAATACACGGCTGTCTGACGCAACGGTGCAGTCTGTCCGGCGGGCCAATCACAGAGCCCCCTGCTGCCCACGGCCTCGCCCCCCCACCCCTCCAACCCCCCTCCCCCAGCACCACATACATCCTGACACGTGTCATTCGGCCAAGTTTTTTTATTATTTATTATATAACCTGTGCAGCATCCCAGGGTCTGCTCAGTCTTAACTCCTCTCAGCCAGGGGCTCATTTATAGCTCTGATACAAACAAACAACGCACACACACACTAAACACTCTCCCTGTAGCCCTGCCGTTCCTGCACGTCAAGGTCCCATCAGCCGAGGGAGTCGGGCTGAGGCTCACGCGGCACAGGGCGTTCTGAGAAACGCTCAGTGCGTCGACAGGGCCACTACCCACATACTCCGAGAACTCATAAAAACAGGGAGAGAAGGGAAGAACGGACAGACAGACAGAGAGAGAGAGAGGAGGCAGGAGATAAGGCAAAAGTATTGGCTGCAAATCTTCATTCCCAGAGCAGACAATGTCGAAGGACAACAGAACGGCACGCAGAGGCCGAAGCAATCTTATCTAGGCTGCTGCCCAGCCTTGACTTAACCGTGCAGCAGCCAAGATGAGCAAACAAAGCACAAAGCTAGAGAGACAGCAGCTGACTCTAAATAAAGGGCAAAACAATAAACGTACGGGGGAGGCGGTAACCTGCGGAGCACAAGGGCCCGAGGTGTTAACCTCACCAACACGCGCGGCAGCCACATGAAAAACGTCTATTTCCGCCTGTCAACATAGAAGACGGGCCGGGGTCCCGCCAACTTCATAATTAACGGCCCGGTCTCTGCGCCGCTGGAGCAGGACGGGGGGGCGTGCCGGAACCACCCCCGCCCCCACCACTTCCCGGCCCTGTGCGCCACCCGGGGAATGAGCCCACACCCAGGGGATCCTGACGCCTCCGGTCACTCGCTTTGCGAGCTAAAGGCAGGGGGTTCTTATCGGGGTGAAGACAGCACCCGCCCCACCACCACGGCCCCCGGACGATCCCATCGCGCCAACAGCTGTTCACACGTTCCGCTGCCCCCCCGCCTCCGCCAGCAACGGCGTTCCTTGTCATCGCCGTTTATTTCCGTGCCCCATGAAAAATACTTTCCGCGCCAGGCGAAATGGATACACAGGACTTAAATTTAGCTTCCGAGCGTGCGGCCCATGGCGGATTCCTGCGAGGCAAACGGGCGACGGCTTTAAGTAGCTGCCACCCTCCTGACACAAACAACTCACTCGCCGCCATTTTTCTTCAGTTTTACAAGGAACAACAACTACAAGATTCAAACTACAAAGAACGCCGACGAGCACACAAACGATGTGCTGCCGATTTAAAATTTCACCACCTCGGAATGGACCGTTTCTTCTGCAAACACGCTTCCCCTTTTTTAAGCTTCACCCAGCTTTAAACCACAAACATTGCGCAAATGACAATCTATATTTCAATTCTACATTTCACCACACAAAATTGCCATGTAGCAATTTTTTGTAACTCTAATTGTCCCCTAAAATCAATGAAAGCTGTCTTCTGTGAGTGTTTTTATTAGTTGGGTTGACGGTGTGGACATAGCGCAGCACCCAGCCCCTCCTAATGCGCTTGTTTTTCCCCTCCCTCTGTCCATCAGGATAGCTTAGCGCAGTATAAGCAGGCTTCATGAGCCCGCCTGCGCCCTACTGCCGCTGCAGCTGCTGCCCAAAGCCTTTACGGGTTTAAAAAATAAATCTCGACCCCCTTCTCCAGATCCTTTCATGTCCAGCCACTGCTGAATCGACCGGCTGGGGAGAAACTAAAAACGACATTGGCCCGGCGTTCAAAAAACAACAACACCATCTTCTTAGGGAGGGGAGACGTGGGTTTGAAGGCCGGCCGGGCGGCAGGGGGATTTGGGATGATGTGTCCAGCGTGTGGATAAACAAGCAAGCTAAGGCTGTTGAGACATTCTCCCAGAATGCCGTCGGGGAGAGCCGAGAATAATTACGCAACGTCTGCATCCAGTCGATAGCCTAACAGAAATCTATACATACTAAACTTGCGTAATAACAGAGTGCGAAATGTATGGGGCAGTTGGGAAATGGCACTAAATGATGCTGCTGAAAAATGCCCTTGGAACTAAGAGGAGCACTTCCTGCCGGCCTTAGAGCGCACGGCTGTCTGTTTGTGTGGATTAGGGATTAGCGCCTTTAATCACCTTAAAACACGAAGCGACCGGGCCGGCGGACGGATGGCCATCGCAGCTCCCTGCGATACGAGACTCTGAGGAGGGCTTAAGCTAAAGTGCGAGGCGCAGTATCCATAAAAAACAAACGGCGCAATCAGCATTCGGAGAGCGGCGCCCGTTTCACGGACGGTCGTTGAATATTCAATTAAGAGGAGAACGCACAGAGGTGATTATTGACTGATCTGCCAGGGAGTTTTTTTTTGCACAACGCTCTCCGGGCTGTCCTTCAAGACCCGATGGGTGGCCGCAGAGGACGCCGGTCTAATAAAACGTCCTTGACAGGCATCTCCGTCGGCACGTAAAAGCAGACTGTAAAAAAGGATATAAAAACGGATTCCTCTGAGGAATACTCCTTGCTGTGATGTAACGCCTTGCGTTCTGCATGGCATTCGCTGTGGCCATCGGAGACGGGGGTGGGGCCCAGGGGGGGGGGATCGGGGCTAAGGTTTTCACACGCCATTCTCGGAGGCCCAGATGTGCGGTCTCGTCTTTCGCATTGGCTCAAAGAGCGGCCTATAGGTGAGGCGCACCCCGCCCATTCCAAACCGCCCTCCCTCCTTCCCTCCGCCTCGTCTTAACTCTAAGGCGCTTAGCGCTGGAGGGGCGGGTTGAGGTGCTTAACTCCGAAGCGGGCTCCACACGATCCGGAGCGGCCGTGACATGGCGGGCCGTCTTTATCGCCCGGGACACCTGCCCATTCCGTGTCAGCGTTTGTGTGACGGGCAGGTTACACACACAGGAATAGCTCTGTGGTGTCAATATTTATTTCTGCGGGAACGAAACACGACGCCGTCCGTTGTGGCGAAGCGGGACGGTAAGCAGGGCGGGGGCCTCGTACCTTGAGGAGGGGGTGACCTGGGTGATTTGGGGGTCGTCGGAGAGGGGGCCTTCCTGCGCGCTGTCGTCCTGGTCCTGGGGCAGCTCCTCGCACGGCTCCAGCTTCTCGTCATCCAGCAGCTCGGTGATCTGCAGGGTGGAGAGGGAAGGCGGACATTTTAGACAGCTCACAAGCCCTCATTTCAAACCCTGGGCTGTATCAACACTTTTCTATACTATTGATTATGCTAGTGGAGTACACTGGATGAGAAAGTTGGCGAAATGTTCTATAAATGTAGTGTACATAAAATCCCCAGATGATATACTTATTTCCGGGTTTTCGCTGATAATAGTACAGAGGATATTTTTTGCATACTGTATGTTGCATACTAAACAGTATGCAGAAAACAGTACACAGGATACAGTAGATAGGGCTCTGATCTGAAATCAACTTATCCAGCTACACAACTGATTAATCTCACACTCCTACTTAACACTATTAAAAGGTCTATGATTGTAATAAAGGGGGCGCTTCGATTCACACAACCAGCACCAACATCCCAAGAGGCAGCCTGTGTGGCTCCACCTCAAAGCTACTACAATAGCTGGCCTGGTTAAGCAACTCTGCCAAGCAGCCATGGCTGAGAGCTTGTTTTAAAACACTCCCCTTGCAGGGAAATGAGAAAGCCTTAGCAACAATCTCAAGCCAAAAGCAAATTCACTTCCAGAATTCCGCGAACAACCAATCAGGAGCTGGCGTTGGGCAAATGGCAAGGCTGCACAGGTAAACACAGATGAACGTGGTTTGCCAGGTCTCGTGGAGGATTAGTGGTACAAACTTTGCATACGAGAATATTCCAAAAACAGAAAACAGCATTTGTTTTGCAAAACGAGGCTTCCTGGTTTTTTCCTGGCTGGGCAAGGCTCTGTGGTGTTCTGCTCCTTGTTGTGTCAGCTGTATAAAGGAGGTTTGCTTTTCCCAGCTGGGCCGGCTAACTGAGCTGGAGCCATTGAGCGTGTACCAAAAAACACTGTATAAAACTGACCAACATACGCAGCAGGACAGGTCAACACAACAGTAAAACATGAACACTGGCCTGATATTTCCTTCCTTTATTTCTCTGGTCGAAAATTCTGCAACTAACCAGTGATTTGTTAAGTTTGTTATGGCCAAATATTAATTCATCACAAAAGACCAGAATAAAGGCACTGTCATAGAATGAAAAGGTGGCCATCTTTCAATCTGTCACGTTTTTACACGCTCCATCTGTGAGGTTTCAGGCTCCCCCAACCCCCCACCCCCTTTCCAAACGGAACAGCCGCTGCGCTTGCTGCAGAGTCATGGCCGACGGTCTCCATGGCGACCGCTCTCATCGCGCCCGATTGGATTAGAGGGCTCTCTGCTCATCTGGTATGCAGCCCGACGTGGCTCGGACGCAGTGTGAAAACGGTGCCGTTCGTTGCCGACTGCAGCGAGGAGGAGGAGGAGGAGGGGGACCTACACTGTTTCGCTGGAGCCATACAGCCTTAGCGACGGCTAGGCTAACGCTCAACGCTCTGTTGTGCATACTGTCCTCAGAAAAAACTAAATTTGACAAACTAACTGCCTGTTGCCAAACTCTACTTGGACGCACGGTACAAAGTACAAATGCTTCTTGCTCAGCCTCCTCCACAGCAAGAATCCATAGGCACTGAACCAAATAACTGACCCTACAGACAAAGACTTCTTATTAATGGATTTTGCCTCCCTGCAACGGCACGCAATAACAAGCCTCCAGTTATGCTTTCATGCGCTTCTTTCCAAATGTCAACGGCAGTTAAAAAACCCCTTTCTTTTTTTGTTAAAATGTGTGGCCTGTGTTGGCTTGCAACATTTGTTCTCGTCCCGCTGCTTCTCAAAACAGGGACTCCTGAACCTGATGGCGGTTAATGTGGTGTGGGTTAATGCTAATCCGGTTCAGGTGTTGCGAGCGAACGCGCGGTAAGCCCCCCCCCCCCACCACCTTTCTGGGTGGCTCAGTGGATTACGCAAGAGCTATCGCAAGTTCAGACACATGGCTCAGAGTTGAGCGAGAGGTGTCTGTGATGCGGGAGCGTGCGGGGGGGGGGGGGGGGGGGGGGGGTTCAGTGTCTGTGCAGCCCTCCTTCAGTCAACTGTGAAACCGCAGGAGGCGCGAAACACACAATGCACCAATTACTGAAGCCTGGATGCTGGACCTCTCCCGGATACACACAAAGGTGGAGGGGGGGGCGACACAATTGCTTGCGAGACATGCTTCTGATTATGTATTATGTAACGCAATCCGCCTTAGTCAGACTGGAAGAACAACAAACACTACGCTGGATGTGAACCAGATTCCATCGGTAAGGCATTCCGCCCTGAAGAAGCGCGGTCAGGGAGAACAAAGCACAAACTGCCGTGTGCATGATGAAACCAACGGAAAGGTGTTCAGCGGAAAAGAGCCTGAATCCTGAATCACAGTCTCCTATCTGTGTTCAGTAGTCAGTCGATTCTGAGAACCTCCTCAGGCCTGCCATTTGGAAATTAGCTAGGGGTTGCCGGTGTTGTGTAATGGTTAGGGAAATGGCTTGGAACTTGGAAGATGCCTGTTCAACTCTCATGTAGGGCACCGACATCGTTCAACAAGCTGAATCGCTTTAGTAAAATATCCAGCTGTAAAATGGTCTATGTAAAAAAATATGAGCTGCGTAAGTCGCTCTGGATGAGAGCGACGGCCAAATGCACAAATGTCAGTTAGAACGTCAGCCCACACAAACAGAGGTGAGGTTTCACACCAGAGCGCAAGTGGAAAAGGCAGGTAGGCTGTGGAGTGATGACGTTCTGAGAACTGCGTGCGCCCTGTGGGCGAGAGGCAGGAATCTGAGGAATGGAAAGGGCCCGGCCGCTGTCTGGTGCCCGGGTCAAGGGAGGGGCTGGACGCTAAACAACTGCAGCTACCATGAAAAAGGTCAGGGGAGGAAGCCATTGACAATCAGCTAGTGCAGCTTTCAGGCTTTGCTCGCTACGGCCAGTGCCTGTTATGTTAGCATCTCTCCCGAAAAACAGTGCACGTACAGCAAACAGGACATTTTGTATAAAAATGTCAACGGACGGAAATAAATATTGAAATAGGCAAAATGAAGTTCTGTGACTGGAAGAGGTGAAAATGAGGGCGGGAATTTAGGCGAGTCGGGCTCGCTGTAGTTAAGCGGTGCGGTAGGGGCTCCGCGGTCTATCTCCTCCGCCGCTTCGAATGAAGCGCACGACGGCAGAGCATTCAGATCGAAATTAATCTGCGCGCCGGACGGGACCCCCCTCTGCGCTTTCAGGCCGATGTGATGGGCGTGTGGTGTACATTTGGGCGAGCGGGTGGGGTTGGGGACGTTCCCAATTCAATAAACTCACCTCCAACTTGGAATAGAAAATGCTGAGTGGTGGAATGGATCGTTTACACTGATATTAATTACAGCAGAGCCTCCCGACTCCAACTGGGCTGAGCCGCATGCAGGAGGAGGAAGTATTGGGGGGGCGGGGGGATCCCTTAATCAGCAATAGATCCAGCCCAGACACTAAACCAAAACCCCCAGCTGAACCAAAACGCTTTCATAACGTTGCTGTGACGGTTCCCAGGCTGTACAGTGGGGGCTACGTGCTCTATGAGAGTGTGGAGAGCCGAAATGGTGACTGCACCTGCCTGTGGTCACACACATTTTCATAAGGTTAACACACCCCTTCTCTCTTCGCGATTTGGCCCCTCCTGCGGTTCTCCTGTTCTTTGTTGCCCTCTGCCCCCGTTAACATGGTGCTGTGCCGTTTGGGCGCTCTGTGGAACACGGCACCGGCTTGCCAATCCCCTAAAACGGCGGGATGATGTAAATTAACATGTCTCTGGCTAGGTCTGCCACATTCAAACACACCTGTGGGAGCCTGGGGAAATCAGGCAGCCTGGGTGTATGAGGGACCGGTGTGCGCTTTGTGAAAAATTAAGAGCGAAAACCGCCAGGGAATTCCCACGCAATCACAGGAACCGAAACCATTACACCCGGGATTAGGGCTCAGATTCACTTAATCAGTTATTGCAGCTAATTCTTATTGGTTAACCCTTAAAAAAACAATGTTTGAGAACCTCAGCATTAAAACAGAGCATCATTAAATAAGACTGAGCAGAGCTCTGGTGCAGCCATACAAAAATGCTAGCTCAACACCACAACGCTCAACTTGTGTGTTCTCAAAAAAATAGCTCAAGACAGTTCATTTAATCCTTGTAGTGGAGTGGGAGTGGGGTGGGGGTGGAGAAACGGGTTGTGTGGTTTTGGGGGCGCCGAGCTGTGCAGGACCCCACGGTGCTAACGCGCACCGTCACTGAGAATCCAGACGGAACCGAGAGCCACCTCCCCGGTTGCAAAGGCCCATGGGACTCCAGCAGCAGTGCTAAGGGCCTTTGTTTGCTGCCTTTGGCTGCCCGTTTCAGTTTGCCTGATGCGAGCAGTGAAATCATTCCTGAAGAATGTGATGAAAAGGAGAAGCCCTGGGTGACTGATGCAGGTGTCGGTTCCAAAGTTACGTCATGAGCGTTATGTAAGTCGGGTGGTGAGCCATTCCTGGACCTTCCCCGGCCTTTTCAGGCACCACACCAGAAAGAGGAGGGGGGGGGGGGAGACCGGCAAAAACACATGGATGAAATTTATACCTTACGGCGGTCTGCTTCCTGCCTTACAGGCCGAATGGGATCGGGCTAAGGTTTTACAGGATCGAGCTAAGATTCAGTGAGTCCCGGCCCGTCTCCAGGGGCTGCTGGCTACACAGAAGGAGCAGACCCGTAAGGGAGGAGGTCCGGAGCTCTCACAGGAGACACATCTTCCAAACTAGGCCTCGTTTTGGCACCCGTTAAAAGATGGCTAACTAGGCACCCGTTTTAAGATGGGTGTGCCTTTGACTGGCACCACGTGGAGAGCGTTATAATTACAAGACGACGTGGGCGTAAATGCAATCCCAGCAGCACTTTAAACACCCGCTCGTCTCATAACTCCGCCTTTTCTAATTCAAGGCCCCAGGGAAGAAACGGGTGCTCGGAGTCGGAACGAAAACTATGACACTTTAAAGGGGACTTGGAACAACAATAGCACAAATACTTAACCACTCCATTTTCTGTGGCTGTATCATACTCTGAAAGCTCCTGGACTTTAAATGACCGAGACTCCTACACTAATGACCTAGATGGCTGACCAGAGACCAAAAGCATTTGCGCAATCCTTTTCTTATTATTATTAACCTTCGTCTAACCAGGAGGTCCCACTGAGACAGAAATCGCTTTTCCAAGGGAGACCTGGCCAAGACAGCAGCCATACATAGTATAATTGTGTTCAACATATACAATATAACATATTACAACGCATACAACGTATTCCTATACTTAAACGTACAGTATTACATACATTATATACTACACTACAATTAGAAGAAATATCAGGTAATGGTCCCAATTCAACATTTAACACTAATACTTTAAAAATAATTTTTACAGTACAGCACTAGACTCCATACACATACATCTAGAGCCCATATATGGGTTCTCCTAATACTCATAGCTTCTCTCTTTGACGCAGTAAATATGCATGCTAAATGAAGAAGAAAAAACCCACTCATTTCCTACCTTCATTACCAATGACCTAATCCTCCGGTATGCGTAAATAACAGATTACCTGCCTGGCGTCAGCCGGTCACTGACACCCGTACTGGGATGAGCGTGGGACGTAAAACCCGAACGCGGGTGACGCGTGATTCACGGGGGGGCAGGGGGCATGTGAGCGGGAATCACAGCGGAGGGACAAGGAGGTGGAGGGGGAGGAGGAGAGGAGCGGAGCCTTACTTGCTCGTTGATGGAGCTGTAGTCGTTGGTGGTGGAGACGTCGTCCTCGTCAGAGTCGAAGAACTCCTCCTGGTTCTCCAGCAGCTCGGCCAGGATGCGGCTCACCGACTCCTGCTCCTTCAGGTCCTCCACGTCGGTGTCCAGACTGCCACAGAGAGGGATGAGGTCAGCTCCCAACCTGCCTCAATAACCACCTCAATGAAAGAGGGTCTCCCCTGCGCAGTTCCCTCATAAAACTCTGACACGTATCAAGTCTGCTCAGTGCTCCGGTGAAGAACGTTCACGCTAACGCTGAGATGATGTTTCAATAACATTGTCATAACGATCCTCGCACTGTGAATGGAAACTCTGTGTCTCACGGGAACTCAGGAGTAGGGTGAGGACTTATCTTTTTGCTCAAACTTTACCAACCTCATAGTTGTTGATGTGCACTAAACTATGTTTTTAAATCTGTGTTAAAACATTCCAACAACCACTCGCGCAACATCTCTGTGAACCTTTTCCTCAACGTTAAACTGAACTAGCGGTAGCACTGGACACGGAGCTGGAGGGGGAGGGTCTTACTGGAAGACGTCCGGCCCGAAGACAGCGGCGAGCGCCCTTGTGCTCCAGCTCTCCTCCTGCAGGGACGCCACGCTGGACAGGAAGCGGCACAGGAAGCGCAGCAGGCTGTAGTTGACCTGAGGCAGCTGCTGCAGGAAGTACTTCATATTTCTGGCCAGCCCCTCTTCGCTGCTGTAGTCTGGGGGCAGAGGAAGAGGAGCGAGGCAGGGGTGAGCGAAAGGGAGAGCCGGGCCTGAGAAGAGGATGCCGGGTGGGGCTTCAAAGGACAGAGTGGTAGGTAAGGAGGGGAGGGATGGAGGGAGAGTGAAAATGGAGGAGGGAAAGAGAGAGAGTAGGGAAAAGAGAGAGGGAGAGAAAGGCAGGTAGAGGAGAAATTGAGGACGAAGGTCAGAAACAGGTGGAGGGAGAGGATGGGTAAAGAGAAACGAAAACTGGAAAGAGAAGGAAGAGGGAGGTAGAGAATCGGGGCTTGAAGAAAAAGAGCGAAACAGGAGCGCCAAGGAGCAGCAGAGCCTGTGTTGGGGGTGGAGGTGGGTGTCATGGGCGGGGCCAGGTGAGGTGGGTGAAGCCAGGTTGGGTGGGTGGAGCTAGGCAGAGGAGGGGGGGAGAGACTCACCCTGGTAGAGCTGCAGGATGTGGGCCTGCAGGCCGGAGGGAATGACAGGCTCCGGGAGCTCCTGCAGGAAGAGGCGCAGCAGGCTGACGGCCGAGGCCAGGTCGGCCTCCTTCTCCAGGTCCACCTCCTCCCCGCTGTCGTAGCGCTGCCGCAGCCACTCCACACGCTCCGCGTTCCCGTTCACCAGGAACAGGCCCTCCAGGTCCAGACCCCCTGCCAACACAACACATCAGCACCAGTTCAGCACCCAGGTGCTCACACAGATGCACCCTGGGGAAAAAGCAGGACGTTTTAACAGGGAGGACATTTTTATGCCAGTTTGAAGAAAAGATTCCAGACTTTATAAGAAACCAATTCTCTAGCAATTACCCGTTTATACAACAAACTGGGGGATAAAACCTGTCGCGTTGCATTGTCCAGATGTGAAGCAATGGAAGTTGCATCAGGTCCGTAGCTCCGGGAAAACTATCCCATTCAAAACTCTGCTGCGCCTTCCTCACAGTCCAGATGTAGCGACCCCCATCTCTACTTTGTGTTGTGTCTGAACTAATGCCATTTCATACATTTTCATTCCAGGCCTTTGCGCTGCACGGCTTGATGGCAGAAGCCACAGAGGTGGCCCGCAGACCAGTTCTGGCAGACCGCACTGGTATGTGCCCCCAGCCTGTGCCAACCACCATTCCGGCTCAAGCAAACGGGCCTCCTCCCGAGAGAGATCCCACTGAGTCACAGTCATGGCATCTCCGTGGAGTCCAAACAGACTGATTAAAGCGTTTTCACTGGCTGATAAGCTTTCCGTGGTGGTTTTAAACGCTAGACTTTGCTATCATTAAAACAGCAATAGGATGAAAGAATGGGGGGGGGGGGGGTAAAGAATGTTGTTGCATAACTTTCCTAATTCAGTCTCAACTAATTATTATGACTGAAAAGCCATGCAGAGTTAAGTACGGCTAAAAACAACAATCCAGAGGCTTGGAGGGTAAGGACTGTAGTTCTGTTGAGGACAATGATAAAAAGAATGGGAGTGGGCACCTAGTTTTAATGAAAAGCAGAGCAGCAGCTGAACTCATAACAAACAAACACACATACACACGCACACAGTGCACTTGAACTTAAAAATGGCCAAAAAAATGTTTCTGCCATTGTAATAAAGTTAAATGGGGTGTGTATGATGTGACTATTGTCCCTTATAAAATCTATTGAGGGGGAAAACGTGCTACAATAACCTGGTGACTAGCAGCTTATGCAACTGCTTGCCATGAGTTGCATGAGGAAGGAAGCACATCAATTTGATCGCAGGGCGTTTAAAGTTCAGCTTATCATTCCATCTTTTCAAGTAACATTTTTGGTTTTCATGACGGAGCCCATAAAGGACAAGCTGAATGTACTATACATTTTGTGCCATTTTAATCTCTGGCACTACTTATTATTTTTAAAAGCCACAAAATAACACTTAAAAAGCATTTATATATATATATAAAAAACATTCCTTGAAACTGACATTTAAAAAAGGCTCTTATGTGACATTTTGGCTCTTATGTGCTTTTATATGGAGAACGTGGGTGGGATAAGACAAGCCTTCTGTCCCTACTTACGAAAAACCCTGCTTGCGATTTAACAACTGACACACATTTCACACTGAGCTACCGGAGGGCTCCTCAGGTCAAGACATGACAGCACGAGACCAAGGAATCTCAGGGTTTCAGCAGTTCTATCAGCAAAAACATAAGCAGTACGAAGCTAGTGGTTCACCGTCGGTTATGTAGTACACATAGCTAGCGGTGAAACGAAACAATGAAAACCTTAGCGTAATGTGACGAGAGACTGCAGTGGTACCCAACCCTGTTCCTGGACATCTACCGTGCTGTAGCACACCTCATTCAACAGCTGGAGATCTCATTGAGCTGCTAATTAGTAGAATCAGGTGTGCCAAATTAGGGTTGAAATGAAAACCTACAGGACGGTAGATCTCCAGGAACAGGGCTGGGGACCACTGGAGTAAGGCCTTCAGCTTCTCTGAGGGGTGAGAATGTGAGGTGGAAGCGCCTCTGCTCCACGTGTTCCTCCCTCCCCTGAACAGCCTCCTCACCGTGCTCCTCGATGTACTCCACGATGTGCTTGACCAGCAGGGGGACCCCCTGCCCGGGCTGTCCGCTCTGCCGCACCTCCTCGAGGGGGACCCCGAAAACCCTGCCGGTGCTGAGGGGATCGCCGAGCGGAGGGGAGAGGCTCTTCCTCATCGCTTCCGCGGCCGGGGCAGCTTCCTTCGGTCTGCGGACGGCACACCTCACGAAAATCACACACTCGCCCCATGCCCACAACGCCACCTCAGCCATCCCTGTCCCCCGTCACTGCTCCGAGCACAAAGGAGGGTTACGCGCTTATAAATGCCGAAAGAAAAAAGAAAAAAGCCCAGCGGAGCTGACCCCTCCCCGTCTGTCGTCTTTCTCGGCTCTTATCAGGCCCACCGCGGCGGTTATGTAACCAGAGCGAGTCTCGTGCATGTGTGTATCTGACAAAGATCAGCTCAAGCATGTTCACAATGCTAACAGCAGCAGGTTCCGGGCTAAAACAGGGGACTTTGCTGAGGTGACCCCCCACGAACCTCCGCGCCCCCCCTCGTCCATCCGTCTGACAGGCTAGCAGAGTAAAACCGGCAATTACCTCAAATCCCTTCAGATCTCTGCCCTATCCACTCCCCTACTCCCTCATCTGCCTTATAATTCCTGCAGAGAGAATAGTAAAGGGATATCGCTCCCAAAAATCTCATTCTCCATGATTACCCGACCGACTTCTCGCGTCATCGATCCATCCAGATAAGATTTTTCACATTTCTCCTCAAGTTATTGTTTCAACTTGAGCTGAGAGATCAGACTGGTTAAATTCAAAGGAACTCAATGGGCAGAAAACTGCAGCTAGAAAGTACACATTTAGATACCCTTGTTTGACCATGTATTGACTGGTTGACTGGAAGTTATACTTGTTTAAATCAACTGCCGATTATAGCTTATTTTGAAGCGAATAGTAATAATGTAATAAATATTTAAAAAATACACTTCCTCAATTAATATTTATCTACCTCTACCAGGACTTAATTTCACCGCTAAAAAGCATGACTCGGCAGAAGGGGGGTGAGTATATTAGTGAAGCTTCCTCATCACCGCCTCTGGGACATTGTGTGAACTGTGCAGTGAGTGGTTGTCATTTGGAAAATATCTTAAAAATTAATTCTAAACCGAACCGGTTATCATTATTCCATATTAAATCACCTTTATGGAATTACGTGACAAAACAAGATGAAGTCTGTGAGGTGATTTTGAAGTAAGCCTATTTTGGGTGTACTTTAAGCGTGCAGTTTTTTGACCATTGACTCCCACACATTTGGACAAAAGTTCTTGCTAGAACATATAAACTGTTTATTTATTTTATTTGCAAAGATGGATCGTGACTCAATGCAAGTGGAAAATCGTGACATTTTGATTTTTGGGTGAAATATTCCTTAAGATATTCCTTCTAACTTGATTACCCTACATTCCAACAATGTTCTGCAAGGATAGACTAATGTCCACTAATGTAATGTTTGTTGACTTGTTTTGTAACATGACAATATACAGACTGTGAAAACAAATATCCCCACTGAAGACTATAAGGCTCTATTAGTCTATTCTATATTACGATGTATTGCTTAAAGTGCATTACATACATTAAATATTTAGGGCCAACCAAGACATCGCAGAGGACTCACCGTTGAGCACGTAAACACCCAGAAGTTCACCTTATCTCCTGCTCCGCTCACTCTCAGTGAATCGAATGGTCATCTATGGCTGCTTCAGGTTGTGGCAAAAGATGAGCCTGTAGTTCCTCATTGACAGACCGCGAATCCTCTTCAGGACTTCAGTAGTTAAGCTGCGCAGGAGAGAGAGCAAAAAGAGGGGGCTTCAGAGCCCGTCTGCAAGGCCAGAATGACTCCTCCTCTACCCAGCCAGCAGGCCTGTGCTCAGGCCCAACCAGCTAAACACTCCACTCTCCAAAAAAAAAAAAAAAAACATACCTGTGCTGTTTTGTATATGACCTTTAACCTCACCACACTTTCAACAAAAAGAGAGCACCGTTGGTTCAACTAACCAGCATTCCACACATAACAATATGTGCAGACCGCACAGACCAGGCCTGTGGAATTTTAATCCAAAGGTATCTGTGTGCGACAGCTGCCATGTTTAACATTAGAAAGGGCCCTTACTCCAATGGGACTGTAAACGCATAAGCTTTTGGCCATCGTACATCAATTCAATCAAGATTGCAATTTGCACAGGTGTAATCTAATAGCCCAATGTAAACTCTCTTTCTTAGGGTTAAAAGAACACAACGTAATTTTCCACTAAACATGTCCATGATTGCCCAGATAGCAGTTGATAGGACCCTTCCTGCATGGAAGATCTGCATGGAAGAATATTTCAAGGAAAGAAAAACGTTCCCAAAATGGCTACTACACTGCAAAAAGGCTGAGGAGAGCCTTCAGCTGGGGAAAACGCTGCTAGAACATTCCGTTCCTTGACACTCATATAGATCAACAGTTTTCAATCTCACACTGAAAAAATGAGAAAAATCCAACCTTTAATTGAAGTACATTTATTCTGAGAAAAAAATAAATCCCTCATCAAGAAATAATTATTTTTAACAAAACCACGTGTGCCACAATAATTGACACCCCTATAAATTCTTATGAACAAAATATAATTGAAGCATTTTTTCCACTTATATTTTACTTTTTAAAGTTGATCGGAGTGTTTAGGAACTTTCAAGCAGTAATCCATGACTTCCTGTTTCACTGGGGTATAAATATGAGGTGACACAGAGGCCATATTCCCTTATTCATACATCAACATGGGAAAGATAAGAGAACACACAAATCAAATGAGGGAAAAGTGTGTTGAGCTTCATAAGTCAGGGACTGGCTATAAAAGAATAGCTACTCACCTGAAAATGCCCATATCTACCGCAATACTTAAAAAGTTCAAAGCAACTGGAACTGTTATAAACTTGCCTGGAAGAGGACCCAAGTTTATTTTGCCCCGACGCACAGTGAGGAGGATGGTAAGAGAGGCAAAAAAAATCCCCAAGGATGTAGAATTACAGAGGAAAGTAGTATCTTGGGGTCATCAAGTCTCCAAAACTACCAATAGACGTCACCTCCATGCCAACAAATTATTTGGAAAGCATGCCAGAAAAAAGCCCTTCCTGTCATTTCACCACAAACGTAAGTGCCTGGAGTTTGGTAAACGCTACTGTAACTTTGACTGGAACCGTGTTCTATGCTCAGATAAAACGAAAATTGAGCTTTTCGGCAACCAACACTCAAGGTAGGTTTGGCGTAAAAAGAAGGATGGCTATACCAAAAATAACCTGATCCCCACTCTTGGTGGAGTATGGTGGAGGTTCCGTGATGTTGTGGGGCTGTTTTTCCTCCAAAGGCCCTGAGAACCTTGTTAAGGTAAATGATGGCATCATGAACTCCATAAAATACCAGGAAATGTTTAATCTGAATCTGGCTGCCTCTGCCAGGAAACTAAAACTGGATCGTTGTTGGATCTTCCAGCAGGAGAATGATCCAAATCAACACAAAAATGGTTAACTGAACACAAAATCAAGCTTCTGCATGGCCATCTCAGTCCCCTGACCTAAACCCCATTGAAAACCTGTGGGCTGAGCTGAAGATGAGAGTGCACAAGAGAGGACCTAGGACTGGAGAGATTATGTAAAGAGGAATGGTCTCAGATTCCTTGCTCTGTCTTCTCCAACCTTATTAGATGTAACAGGAGAAGACTCAGTGCTGTTTTATTGGCAAAGGGAGGTTGTACAAAGTATTAAATGCAGGGGTGCCATTAATTGTGGCACACATGGTTTTGTTAAAAATAATTATTTCTTGATGAGGGATTTTTTTTCTCAGAATAAATTCACTTCAATTAAAGGTTGGATTTTTCTCATTTTTTCAGTGAGATTAAGCAAATTCACCGAACTGTGATTTTATGATAACCCTTTTTACTCATCCTTACCATGGGTACCAATAATTGTGGAGGGCACTGTATGTAATCACCAGAGGTTTAGGGAGATTGGAATTTTGGAAACGGACTTTTACTAATGAAATGGGAATTTTAAAATGGAATACTGCGTTTCAAAAGAGAATAAAGCAGCATCTACACTTGCTTACTGTACCGCAACTAGCAAGATATGAGACAAGTAGGAGCACTACTGAAATGTTTTAATGAATAAAACTGTCATTTTGACTGTCATACAGCTGCACCTTGGACAAATGAACCAATCGTAATTTTGATGGCCTGTGACTCAATTTCTGCACCGTTTCCCAAAAAAAGCAAATGGAAAAACACCTGCGACTTGCATCTTCTAAATGGCTGGTAGTACCTTAGAGAGCACAAAATGGCTCCTCCGCCTACTAGAAGCCATGTGTTCACTCGGGAGCAAGTGAAAATAAAAGTTGCAGTTATGGTTAGTCATGGAATTTTGCATTATGCAACTGTATTATCGTACTTGAACGCACTCTAATGCTTGTATGCATTGGGAAAGTGGTTATAAAACAACAACCGGGGCAGACATTGGTGGATAAAAGGGTGAAGCAAACCCATAGTTATACCTTAAAAAAAACAGAATTTGTCTTTTAAAAAGTAGACCAGATAACCAAACAAATAAAAAAGCAAACAAAGACTATTCTAATGGGACAACCACCCTGGGGGATGAAATCATTCTTTTTTTCCCTTACAGTTGTTCTCAAAATCAGAATAGTGAATAGAGAAGCACCCTATGTAGGCTGCTAGGACAGAATGTTCCCGCCGCTCCTCTGGGCATACTACAGCCTGTAAATATTTCATCGTGGAGGAAAATAAATTCTGGGCCCGTCACTGCATTAATCCTACACATCATGTGAATGGCTGTTTCCCAGCCACAATGTCTTCCTTTGTTTGCAGGGGGCTAAGAGTCAGAGAGGGTTTTTGGCTGTTCCGCAAGGCTGTCGGCATTCTGACCCTGTGGGACGGAAGCAACCTGCTCCGCGAGGCCGTTCTGCAACAATCCCAAACCTGCAACCTTCTCTATCCCTAGTCCCAGAAGTCATCTCATTCCCCTTCCACACCCTGGGACTCCTCCTATACATGTCTGCTATTGGACAGGAGGGTTTCTGTAGTATGACTCTTACACCTAGTGACGGTAGATAAAGGTTTCATGACATAGTAGGTGGAGCTATCGCATGCCATAAGTAACTCATCGATTTTACCAAATCATTTATGTTTTGCTGTGGACAGCAAAACCTTTTAATTAGTTCAAACAATTCTGAGATTGACAACCTGTTGTAGCTCCACCCATTATGAAACCAGGAAACCTCAGTCTCCCATCACTGCTTATAACCCTACTGAGGTATGCTAGTAACAGTGCATTAAACTGCTGTTCTGCTGTGTCATGCTAACTGGTCTTTTCCAGGCTGCAGACAATGATTCCTTTTTCATCTAAGCCCATTTTGGGCAGGAGCCCATTCCACTAATGGAATGTTACAGCGGCTCTATAAATGGCAAGAAAACATAACACACATCCAGAGAGGTTTCCAAGTGTGGGGAATGGAGATATTAGGGCTAGACACCAGAAAGAAGCAGTGCCCATACACTGGTGGATGTTCCCAACTTCCCAATCAATCAGTATTTGTAAATAAAGCTGAACTAACCAGAAACGGTCTTATCCTGGTTACCACAACGGTCTTACCCTGGTTACCACAGCAGTCTGATCCTGGTTACCACAGCAAAGTCACCAGGTCTGTACAAAACAGGCAGGTCGTCTCGTTAGTGTGAAATGGTGCAAGGTCAGGACAGGGTAGTTGTCAGTCACACAAAGTGAGAGCCTTTTATGGTATAAAAACGACCTTAAGTCAACCAGTGATTACCCCGGTCAGCCATGTAGCTACTACTGAGGGCGAGCTGAGCTAAGCCCATCAAAGAGGCGGCACAGGAGGAGGGGGCAGTCATGATGTCATAATGCTCGAGCAAAGAACAGGGGAGGCCTGCGAGTTCAGTGCTGCACAGCAAAACATCAATAGGGTCTGTAGTTAACAAAAAAACCCTACAGTTCATTCACACCTTCGAAAGCACATAGAGGTAGAGAGAGAGACAGAGAACACAGAGTGCTTGTCTTGACATAGCAGTTGAGTTATCCCCCATGACATTTATTAATTAATAAGTATAGCTCCCAGAGGGATTGGCTCAAGATCTCATTATTTAACTAATAAGAACACAGGACAATGGAACAGGGAGTGGTTCCCTACTTATTCAGTACAGTAATATTCTGGTGTTAAAGAGATATCTGCCCTTACCCGTATGACTTGACACATTTTAAGTGTGACTGTGGAAACTGAATTCAGTCCTGCCCACCCAAGTAGTGTTCCTGTCTCACAAAAACACACAGCTTGTGTCTGAGTTTTTGGGAAGCAAAAACTGAACTATGTTTTAGCTATGTTCAATAGTTACCTAACCACTGTAACCTTGACATAGTCATCTATACAATGCAGTCTGACTGTGTCTTAAAATACTGATAAAAATACACAGCAACCCAGCTGAGTTACCAGAACACCCACAAAAAGGCTGGTCATTTTTCAGTCTAATATCTGGCATGAACCTGGCCACATGGGGACCTGATGGATTCTTCTCAGAATGATTCGGCAAATCTGCTTGGTCGCGTTTCACTTCGGGGCAATCTTTGCAGGGTCATAGCTTGAAGCAAACTGTTCTTTAAATAAATCTCTAGCAGGCCAAAAAACCCCTCAGGTCATTTTCACTCTTCTCAGCAAAGCAAAAGACGGTCTGGAAACCGTTCTGGTTTGGTTACCATGGAACGGCCCAGCTGTACGCTCAGCCTCCTCTGTTAGAGAATGTCAGTCCATGTTTGGAGTTGAGGGAAATGGACATTCGCACATTTCGACAAACAGAGCAAGCAGGACCTTCTCTGTTTCTATGTTCCTCCCACACCAAAGCAAAGGCCTCAAGAGTCTGGACTGGCTAATTAACAGTGTTTACATTTCCCATACACAGTTTCCTAACTATCCCATGATAATATTTTTCATTCAGACTGGGAATTATGAAATTATGACATGACCGAAAAATGGTGTTCAGGAACGAACTTCTTCCATCAAGTTTCACTGACTAAGCCAATTTTAAACAAATGCACGTTACTATTGATAGCATGAATGAATGGCTCATCAATCACTCTGAACGCAGGACACTTTGTGTTCGGTACCGATGACAAACTGCAGAGTCGGTGTTGATTTTCATCGTATTTCAAGTATGTTCAAGTGACAGGCACGCACCTCCAAAGTTTTTAAATTGGCTTCATGTCAAACGCCGCCGAGTTCTAACGCAGTTACTGAGGTACCGTGCCAACCATTTGTCTTGTGATAAGATGTGTCCTGCTTTTTATAAACACAGCAATACGGAGGTTACCCGTCCCTTTCCTCACTATACTAATGCAGTTTGGTCAGGTCAACGATGCATGAAAATAAGGCTCAAATCGGTTAATTTATACTGAACTATTGTGCACAAAAAAACGAAAGAAAAAACGAAAAGAAAACAACAGATGGGTCTCTAAGCCAACATCGGTGATTCCAGACTCTAAGACTTGGTATACAGAGAACTGATCCTGAATTTTCTCATCTCCTCTACAGAAAATTGAAATTTACGCATCGTTGCCCAAAATCCCCAAGTATTATTGTTCTGGACCTTATGTACAGCACAGTTATCCCTGACCCGTGAGAAACCTTGTGAATTCACCTGCGCTCCGATACCGTCTGAAAATGATACGTGCCGATTCAATCCAGTATGAAAATAGAAATGGTAAATAATGGGCAGTGATTTGCATTGAGTGAGCCATGACTCACTTGTGGATTACAGTGCTTTAATATGGACTTAACTGCATTAAATCACTTTAACATTTATGCTTTTCGACGGAGTCGGTGACCCAGACAAAAATAAGTCCGTCTGGTAGTCCTTTCTCCCCCTAAGACGGCTGTAGTTTAGTCGCCTCCAGCTCCAAAGACAAACAATGTCAGAAAAACACCTGACTGGAATTCTTAGAGGGAAAATGAGGGGTGGTTTGGGTTCATTGCTGAGCACAAAGCTCGGAGCGCAGCTGTAGTGTGCATTTCCTCTGACCTCTGGCCCAAAGTCCCTGTTTACAGAGGAGAATTGAACTCCCCTCCGTTGTCACAGCCCTAAAAAACTCCTGTGAACATGCAGAGGAAACTGCACGCCGTTCCCACTGCGCTTCTCATTTACAATGCGATGGACCGTTTTGTGCGCTACATGTGGTAATGTTCAACTGCTTTGCACGAAGCAAAGAATGAACGGAATAGTGCCTGCAAAGCATCTCAAGTTCTGTTTGATATTAGGCTACATAAATGCATTATTTCCTGAGCAGATACGCTAACCACAGCTAACACAGCTTGCGCTTTTACAGAATGCAGTTGGATACACAAGTAACTTTCTCAACGGTACAACAATGTGGAATTGGAACCTGCAACCTAATTGTTACAAACCCTGTTTTCTAACTGTTATGCATCATTGCCAACCCGCTCACACAGATAATGTAGATGGAAAACACTGCCTAATCAAAAAGCGCAATGGCATATAAATGGAACTGACCAATTTGGTGCACTCTCCTCCTTAACTGGGAATTTCCAGTTTCAAGTCAAGAGTCATAATCTAACCCAAGGCATTGTGGGGGTATCTACTGGAAACGACTGGTTTCAGTGGTAATTCTGAACAGCACAAATTCAGCATATTTAAAGGGCAGAATGTCTTCTCAAACCATATGCTATACACATTGACAGGAATATAGCTCCTGGACACCATGTGGAGGGGCTCCTGGAAGGCGAGTTACACCGGCTCCTACTGCTCTGGAACCTATTGTGGAAACTAGCGAGCTAGCTTCCCACCCGTGCGACGGTGTTGATTTGTCTGGTGTTTTGGATGTTCTGTCTCAGCTGGGTCTCCTGTGTTTGGGCTTGCTCGGCCAGCTGGGATTGGAAACGACAGTGTTTGAACACACACACGGCAGGAGGTCGGGACGTTCGGACTTCCTCTTTTCCTTTCACCGATACTCGCAACATGATGAGGCATAGAAAACTTCACAGCAAAGAAAAGCATATTTACTCATCGTTTTCTTATAATTGCTGTTAAAAAAATATCCTTGCTTAGCTCTACTGTTGTCATTTTAAAACATTGCCTCCAAATAAAATGGGGGAATATAACCAAAATCTCATGAAAAATCGAAACAAAATCTTGATACTGTATGTATACTGGACATATTAGCTTCTGTACATGAGAAGAAAATTATGAGAACACTTAAAACCAAAGAAACCTTCCCGTTATGTCTCAGTTTTTTCTTGTGAGATGTTCTAACATGAAAGTTCTACCGGAGGTGAGTCAAAGCCTGAGGTTTTCCTCCTGCATTTAGACAGATGCAAAGGTTCTGTGTGAGAGAGACACGGAATACTGAACACTCCTGTTATTATCTATCTCTCAGTGATCTACGTCAATGTGATCCTGCCTGTTCGGTTCTAGCTGAATGAGCGTCGCATAGCGCAACCCTGGCCTGACATTGACATGACGGCAGATACCAGCGGCATTCAACTCTTGCTTCACAAGTCCACTCCAGGGCACTAGCAAATAGGCCAAGCTTTGGGAAACGTGAGAATGCCAGCCTTTTTACTCCATCACAAATAAGATGGAGTGCCCATGTAACTACTGCAGCATGCCCACAAGACTCTTTTTTATAACTTGGACTCTGGGGTCCATTCCAAGTGCCACTGGAGAGTGCGTGCATAAGACGTTAAACATCCAAGTATGAATAAGGGCATCACTGTGCTTTTCCACGATACTTTCCCAAACCTTTTAATTTAGAAGAGAAACTTGTATGACATAGAGCAATACTGAATACTGAAATTTTGAACTTTAGCATAAAAATTTGTTTTAACTTAACATGCTAGTTTCTATCACATCACTTGAATTTACCCTAGTAAGAGATGCAATGTGTGAAGAAACTAGTGAATCTCAAAACTACAGCAGCACCTAGCTTGCAATCACAGTTAACGGCCCCAAGGATTTTAACACTTCCCTTCGCCAATGTTTCACTGTAACTACTGCAGCATGCTAAGAACGGGAGAATGACCTTTGATCGTCACTCATATTGAAACCATGAAAAAGTGAAAGCTGAAATAACAAAAAAGCATACCTTTTGTTTGAGTGAACTTTGCCATCTTGCAGCCATATACTGTTGAATTCACCAGTAAATCATCCTTTTAAGCTCTGCAAGGTTCCTTTTCAACGGTTTACAGTCTTACGCATTCAATTATGTTTAATGAACAACCCTGACATTAACATTTGGAACAGTTAATATTTTTCTTAAGGGGAAAATGGTAAACGTGACCTTTCTCAAAACCTGCATTAATGCAACCCTCGGCCATTCAGACTATTTAGTCTAATTAAAGAACCATGTGTCTCTGCATCAAACAGTTTTGTTAACTTGATTATGTCCTGGTTTAGAATTTACCATATCTGTTGTTCTTGGGTTCTTTTTGTTCCCCTCTGATATTTAGCTTTTTGAGTAGGGCGACATTTTTAATCAGATGTTCCATCGCTTCTATTTAGAAGAAATGGGGTTAATTCTGAGCAGGGCTGGTTTCAGCTTCAACGCTGTGCACACTTTTTCACTCAAGCTTACCACAAGGGTTGTGTGCGTGTGTGTGTATGTGTGTGGTGGGGTAGATGTTTCGGTCACACACCTCCTCAGGGGGTGCAAGAAAACGAAACATCTACAAAACATATTCGCTTGTGCAGGCTGCGCCTAGATGAGCTGCGCCAGGCAGAGCAGGTGCCCTGCATTCACGTTCACAATGGGCTGCCATGGCAATAACTAGAAAACAACTGAAAATCTAGCCACATAGCTAGCCACTGGCTTCAGCAATTTGCTTACAAGAATGCTAGCTAACTAGCCTTTGTGTACGTTTGCGTGCTCATGTCAGACAGACTATTGAGAGAGGCATCCACTACAACAGCTTAGGTTATGACTGGCTTTCACCTCACTTCCGTTTTATGTTCCTGAAATAGCCGCTATATGTTCTATTAGGCATTTGTGAGCTGCCTGGGTGCAGAGAGAGCAGCACCCATCTAATGTGGTTTTTCGCTCCTCCACAGGCAAAGAAAACGTGTGGTTTACTGCTCTGCGGCTGTTGTTGTGCCATGAGCTCAAGCCATCTATCGGACTACTGCATTTCTATTGCTCATCGGCTTTAAAGTCAGGTCCCACTTGTTGCTTCTGCAATCAGAGATGCTAAATCAGAGGGAATGAGATGTTAAACTATGCTTTCTCCTGAAAATGTCTTCCCCTGTAGATTTGAGCCAAATAAATTAATGCAAAGGCTAATGGTGGTGATTAATATTCAGAAGAAGTGAGATCACTGGGCATACTTGCTCGGTTCTGATGGTAATCTCTGGATATGTGACAGCATTTCATTTAAAGCCAAAATAATTCCTGGCCTGCTATCAATCAACAAGTATACTCCCAATACCAATTTTTCACTGTAAAGCTGAAGCCAGACTGGCTTCAATAATTCAGGTCTAAGTGGTTCTCCATTATCTTTTCCCTCTTTTCTCCCCAATTCTGAATGACCAACTATGCATGCATCAGCACTCATTGCCATAAACTTATCCATCAATTCAGGGGACTTGTGGGTGCCTAATCGTGCAATCCAAGCTGACAAGGACCATCTCATCCCTGGGTGGCGCTAGAGCCAAGTGTGTGTTGCCTTGCGGGGCTGCGGGCCACAGTCAGCACCAGTACGGTCCAGATTCGATGCCAGGCCATGGGTCCCGTCCATGCACTAGAACGGTGCCTTAAAAGGATTAGCCACCCAGCAGCCCCTTCCATTATCTGTTTTTGTCGTATTTGTGTCAGCTTGACCTGCTAGTATTATTGGCACTAGTCTACTCACAAGTAAGCTGCGGGTGGAGTCTGGAAAATGTGCAACTGTGTTGCTTCTGCCTGGGATGAACACAGAGGAGATAGACATGGAAGGGAGCAAGGGCCACCGTCACTGTTCTGGGAAGGCACCAGTGGAAAGGGGCATGCCATATAACTTCATATTTTAAAGTCCTGTCGGTATTTCACGTTTCTTCCTGCCAATATCATAACAACAAATTAGCGATGAGGAAATTTGTGGAAATGGAACTGGGTAAAATGTTGTTGAGCAGTTATCGACCAAAAAAACATTTATAAAAACTTTTTCCTAGCTTATTCTGAACAAAATGTTTCATTTTCTTCAGGTGTGAGCCTGGTATGGCACACACACACACACACACACACACACACACACACACACACACACACACACACACACACACACACACACACACACACACACACACACACAAAATGTATACAATAGGCACACACACAACTTAGCTGTTGAAGCAACAGAAGCTATACAAAGAGCAAAGAGTTGTGCCTTTACAGATTCAGGACCAAATGCAACATGCAACAGTTATATAGATAAGGACTCTTAAAAGCAATGCCAATATAATACAAACCCCAAATCCAAAAAAGCTGGGACAGTATGTAAAATGCACATGAAAGCAGAAAGCAGTGATTTGTAAATTCTCTTTTACATATATTTAATAGAAAACAGTACAAAGAAAAGATATCCAATGTTTTACCTTATCAACTTCATTGATTTTTGTAAATATACGCTGATTCCAAATTTGATGCCTGCAACACGTTCCAAAAAAGTTGGGACAGGGGCAAGAGGGAGGAGAGAAAATAAAATAATAATAATAAATTAAAAAATGTAAATAAAAAGACGGGAAGTGTTTGGAACATTCCACAGGTAAACAGGTGATGCTATCATGACTGGGTATAAAAGACTCTTGGTATCTTATGTTCAGGTACTCTTACAAGTGATACTATAACTTCTCTGCATTTGAATGGGTCTCGACGGTAATTGGGGGGTGAGACTAGATTAAGATGACTTATTTTTCCATAGAGTTCAATAGGAAATTGAGTCAGGAGAAACAACCCTTAAAGTGATCGATCCATATCTACTGCAGAGTGATGGTTTGAGGCTTGTTTGATACCTCAGACCATTGATGATTTACAGCCATTTAGCCAACCATGAGTTCCATACTATTCCTGTGTAATTTACAGTTTAATCTCGTCCCACCCCCCAATTCCCATAGGGATCCATTGAAATGCAGAGAGGTTATAGTATCGCTTGTAAGAGTACCTGAAAATATGATATCAAGAGTCTTTTGATATCATTATATACCCAGTCATGATAGCATCACCTGTTTACTTGTGGAATGTTTTTTTTTTTTTTTTTTTGCCTGTCCCAACTTTTTTGGAACGTGTTGCAGGCATCAAATTCGGAATTAGTGTATATTTACAAAAATCAATAAAGATAAGGTAAAACATTTAATATCTTTTCTGTGTACTGTTTTCAATTACATACATGTAAAAGAGAATTTACAAATCACTGCTTTCTGCTTTTATGTGCATTTTACATACTGTCCCAACCTTTTTTAGAATTGGGGTTTGTACTTCTATAGTTCTAACTACCAAGTGCAACAGGTTCGGATTCTTTTCACGTTTCCAAAGCAAAGTGTTACTAACTTCAGATCTTTGTCAGGGTACACCGTTTGCTTTGCAAACTTGTTTTCCTGGCACCTTGACAAACATAAGGACAATGGGTAACCATAAAATACCAACACATTAAAACAGACATTCCTGAAATTTAACAAATACTCCCTTTGACTACGTACTTTAAAAATGTAAAAGATGAAGTGTGATTAAATGCATTTGCAAAACAAATACACAAGCCCCAAGGACAACATTAACGTTGATGTCCCAGTTATGCTACAGGATATTAATATCGTGCCTGATGCAGCAACGAGAGACAAATGAGTAGCGTTATCATATCCATAATGTTTTGCTATTCATATTTTTACATTTGATGACACAGTAAAATTCATAAAATACTATGGAACTGCACTAAGCATGTATTCCACACACAAATTAAACATAGCTATATGTAAATGTAATATTCTGGATATTTTGTCTTTGGTGACGAAATCGAAGCGATTTTATGATTATATATATACCTCGAACTCGTCACTAAAAAATAATATAACTAAATAAATAAATAGCCAGGATATTACACAATCATTTTGCTAGACCCACACACTTAATATGTTGCTAGCTAACGTTACCCAACGTTAACCGTTTTATCTCATCAGTGTGTGGCCACAAATGTAACGTTAACGTTAGCTACTTCACACTCTGTGCGCCCCGCCGATGACAAGACATGCCACACAACGTTAGGCAACTGCCGAAGGAAAGTCACCTCGCTAGTTATCGTTACCGAACGTAACATTACATAAAATACACTTCTGTAATACAATTTCTGCTGAAAGAAATCGGACGCTTCAAGCGTTTGCAAGCAAATGGAGACGCTTTGCCATATAGCTACCGTTAGCTAGCAAAAGCTATGCAGCCAACTTTGCCTGTTAAGCCCGTACGTAGCTAACGTTACTCTTCAGATTAATATTTGTATCGATTTAGTGATATGTCGCTAGCAAAATGCAGTATTCGCATAGTAACCTTATATCCATGAATAAACATGGATAGAAAGCCATGTCAGAGGACCTGTTATCCGCTTTACTAACACCAGCCAAGTTAACGTTAGATTAGCTAGCGCTAGCTAGGGTAGGTAACCTGGACTCATCAGCTAGCTAGCACTAGCTAAGAACCAAGTTAGAAAGCTACCTAGCCCGCTAACGTTAGCTAGCTACTAACTTAAATCCTAATGAAAAAACAAAAAACAAAAAAAACGAGCCCTGTTGGCTTACGTTATAAAGGAAATACTCACACATTAACGTTACTTTTAAGTTTTGTTCAATGTTAATGTACGTTAAGACTCCACTTCCATAACGTTATGCGCAACCGAAACTTAAAATTAAAATAGCAGCTAGCGTTAGCTTGCGAGTAAGTGATATGTTAGCATGGAGCTAACCTTGCTCAACGAAAACAATGAGTGTTGTCAATTGCTAAGTAGCGCTAGCTAGCTAATATCTCACAAACAAGACGGCTGACGCTATACATAAGTAGACACACATCTAACTTACATAACAACGCAATAACTAGTTTGATTATTTGTATTAGCAATTCTACAAAATTACATTCGCATGCAAACTTAAATTAAATATAGAACAATATAACCCGAGTAACTAGCTAGCCATCGTTAGCGAATCAAACAAACCAGTGCACCTACCAGGTCAAATCCAAGACGAATCTCGAACAAGCAGTATACAATATTCTTGCTATATTTTCAGAATCTGGTAATATCAAGTGACTTATTTTCTTGAAACAATGAATAAAAATGACATAAACAATCTACTGATAACATAATCGAACGGATTGCATCGTTTCCTTGTTAGTTCAATTCGAAATGCCGTTTAGTGGTCGTCGCAAAAAAAGGTCTCACACCCACTAGGAGGAGAAAGAAAAGAACTGCCAAATTCTGTCCGTCCCCGCCTATCTGTGCACATGCGCAATGCTTCGTCAACCGTAGACTTCCTCATGGATCACCGTCAGTACAGAATAGAGAAGAGAAACCAAAATACCGACAACACCTATGCATTCAATTTTCCAGAACATTCGTTGCAGTTTATCTATAGACTTAAGAACAAAGACACAAGCATATATCCCTAAATTGAATCTTGATTTGCATACTCATAGGCTACACACAAAAAAACAACAAGATAAGGTCTTTATCTGTGCTAATTATCCTGTTTGCTATCGGATGAGCAGAAATGCATCCGTAGGCTATGTGAATGGAAATTAGCCCAGTTAAGTCACAGCCGACCATGTTTAGAAGCACTTGAGTGTCTGTGCATTAAAAAAAAATTTTTTTTATTGATATTTATATAAAGCAACGTAACCTATTTTGGAAAGCAATTTTATATAATATTAATTTTGTATAATCCAATATACATTAATTTACTGAATAATGGTATATCGTTTCAAGTGCTAGCCTATGCTATTCATTTTTGCACTGTACAAGTGAGCGAAACACTCAGAATATGTCTACAGTCTTATTCACTTTCAGTTGAACACTGCACAAGAAAACAAGTAGGCTAGTCCTCTAAAAGACCGGCGTTTAATGCCCACCCCTTCCTTAACCCCCTGTAGAGGCTGAGGAAATGCGGACTGTCACGTCCCCCACGTAGGCTATTAGCTTAGGTGATCGTATGTTTTCGACAACACAGTCACCATCATTGGCAGCTATGAAGGAAACATGATGGTCTATTATTTAATAGGTTGTCAGGGTTTCTGGCTTCCGACTAGTATATCTTGAAAAGATAAATAAACAGGCTATAAAGCAATAAAATGCATTAGGCTACTAGCTTGATCAGTCAATTTTCCGCCAATTGTGCAGTGTTAAGGATACAGAAAGCTGATGATTAACAATCTTTCAGGATCACGTGTTCTTTAGTGCTGCAAAGGATGAAATCTATGGCTAAGAGCATCAATTCTGGATCATTATTTGACAGCCAAGCACAACACCGGCCTTGGAAAGTACACCTGGAATGTAGACAAACAGTTATCAGTTATGACATACAATCAATTTAGACACAGATATGAGCAAACCACACTCGTGCAGTTTTTTTTTTTGTTCAGCTTATAGCTACCAATTGGCCTACGCTTTGTAGCAGTAGCTATACCCACACCATGGTTAAAATAGGAATAAAATAGTTACACATAACCTATTCTCAGATGGCAAGCCCTCAAATCTTGGCTCCTGAGGTTACGCGAAATCGAATTCAATGAAAGATTGTGTAGGACTACGCCACCTACCGGTAAAATCTTCCTTTTTTGCTTTTTTCATAATCAAATTCAAATGGCTTTCATCGATAATTGAATGTATGCACAACATAACATAAATAGCCTACATGTATAACTGGCAATTTTTGCAACGGAGATTTGAGTGCCGTGCAGACCTTTTGTAGAGCTTTTCTGGCCTACATTGTTTTTTTCTTACTTTCTGCACAATTGTATAGCCTATGTAGGCCTATAGAAACTCTTGGTGTGGAAGCGTCTAATATGATTCTCTCTTACACCTAGCTGGTGTGTCAAGACTTCACAATGTCTATCTACAACCAACGAGCTACATCACATTCATATTATTGAGCACACTTTGTGTTGGTGATATTATATCAATGCCGACAAAACACATTTTGCTAAGAAAAACGTTCATTAGCGTACATTAGGAAGGGCTAAACACGGAAAATGCACCTTGGACACAAATGGATCTAGAACACGAATGCGCATTTCTTACCTGCCCCCCCCCCCCAAAAAAAGGATAGGCTAACTGTAGAAATGTTGGATAACATTTATTTATGTATTCGGATACTTATGCTATTTTGGTGTTTCTAAACGTGTAGCAGGGGCACAAGCTACGGGAAGTTTAGTTCGTCGTCACTCGAACGGAATGCGCGCAGCTCCTCGTCATCTGGAGAGGGCAGCCAGCAAACCCACCTACTATCTGGCCAGCAGGTAAATTCGCACAAAAACCTCAGATGGGTCAGTGACACATATTGATTGTTTTGTGTAACTATTAGACGTAAATAGAACCTTTCAGGGCTGAGTCAAAGTGGTCAACTTCCGAAAGATTCAAGAAAGTAAGTGCCCCGCCCATACAATAAGATATACAACCTTTGCATTGTGTATTGTAGGGAGGGGTGGTCGGTTTCCTCCAATAAGATGAACTCATACGCCACTGATTTTGTGATATTCGCATCGATCACAGAACTGTGGTATCGATCCATTTAAGATAAAAAACGTTTCCAGTTTTCATGAGAATGTTTCTGACATATTCTCATCCAATAATAAAAATGGGTTAATGGTAGGCCTATTTATTTTCAACACACATTTTCTGAAGATAGCTGGTGTTTCATAGCCTACGTCACCCGCCGTGCTTCAGCAAACCAGTTGCATTCCATCTACAATATTCCCAGCTAACAAAATTTGGTCCCCGGGACGTCCCCTGAACGTCTCGAAATGTCATCAGGACGTAGCCTTGACGCCTTTTTGTACATGATGACTGATTTCTAAGTGATCCGCGTATTGGACTGAAAATAGGCGGCCACTGGTCGAAATAGTTAACTTTTAAAAGCAGAGATGATAGGATACACTTTTATTTAATTACTAAGTAAGACAGCAACAATGTAATAGTTTAATGCATGGATTTTGCATCCGTGCTGTCGAAATTCACTCATAATTACAATGTAGTTCATCTTGTTTACTGAGCGGACAGTGTAAAAAAAACAGTTAATCTACACATGAACTGAATCCACACAGTTCATGATAACAGGCTTGGAGTGGTCACAAATTTTTTGATTACGAGCGTCATCTACTGTTCATTTTGCTGAACAGCACATGACAATTTAGGACTTGTACATTTGGGGATATTGAATTACAATGAACAACAAAAATGATTTAAATACGCTAATTCGACTTACAAAAAAAAGAGGGAATTTTCAGAAACCAAAATAAACAGTTTACATTGTTGTTTCAAACCATTTTATTGCTTGGTCATTACATACACTCCTTGGGATTTCTTGGAGAGATGTGTTGGGTGGGTGAGCCTCAATGCTGAAACTTGAATATTTCTGTTATTGAACATTTACATAGCAAAACGAGAACTCCAGTAATACAATACATTACACTAAGATATCATGAATTTGATTTTTTTGTAACATAGGCTATTGGTCTATTTACACGCTGTTTATTTATATATTTATATATAGGATACAAAACAAGTAGAATACACAGTTTTAGCAAATAATAAAGTATTAGACGTAACATTCAGTTTGGTGGAAAATGCAAATGGCCTCATATCAAATATTAATAAAAAGAACAGCTTACAAAATAATGAAACCCCCTAAGTAAAGAGCCTCATTGGATGGGTAGATCGACATAGCCATAATATGGAATAGTCTTGGTTCATAACAGGAAAATAAAAAAAATAGCTATGTGGTCTGTCACAAAACACTTTTCATCAAAGAGCATTTGAATGCTGAACTGGTCTTTCAATGGATGTGTATATCTTAAGACAACACTGCAAGTGATACATTTGTTTTTCGGTAATTGTCTAAAATTACCTAAAGGGACTGCTTTACCACCAGTGAGAATCAAATAATTAAGATTACAGTACAGAGGAAAATATTAAAGAATGAAAAGCTGTTGACCGTGGTTACCAGACCAGATGTTCAGTACTTAATTTGACAGGAAAGAGGAAATGTTTCCCATTTCACTCAAAGGCATAGTACGCTTGTAAATAACTGATGGGCAGCCCCTGTCAACATTTTGCCATTCAAATCATGTGAACATATTACAATATTGGGGACACTATTCAAATAACCATTAGCCTATTTAAAAGGTGTGTTGTTATTTTCCTGTACATGTTACCTACTGGCAGCCAGGACTGAATCATTCTAAGGCTGAGACGTTCACTTCCTGAATTTATACTTCCCCTTTCACACGTCTGCCTGGTTATCATTACAATCTCTTCATAAGAATGTACTTAAGTATGAAAATAATCGGACAGAAATGATGCTGGGTCTTGCAGTAAAAATAAATACATCGTTTATAAAACTGGACAGAAAAAAAATATTTTTAACAAAACAATTCCCTTTATCCATTTAACTACACATGTATGCTATATTTGTCTTACACTTCTGGAAAGCACAGAAAGACACAACATTGTAAACCAGAGGGGATACAAGTAAGAGTGGGGCACTATATGCCCCATGACACTTGACCTTATTCCTGGAACAGACGTATGATTTAGGGGTGTAATGTTTTTTCTATTCCAAACAGTCCGTGGACCAGACTTATCAAGGACCTTTCCTACAGCATTGCAGGTTAATTCTGAAATTGGTAAATAGTCTAATATATACACAGAGGACATACTACTATGAAGTGTATTATTGAAAAATACATAAGTCAGCCCTACTGACATGCCTTATTGACTTCATTCTTTAATAACAATGGCACCACTGTGTAATGATTTGTATGTCCTTGGTAAATATCACCCTACTGTGTAATTGAGGGAGCCATAAGGGCTTGTTTTGGGATATGTCTTGTGCTTTATGAGAACAGTCTGATCACTGGATGTTTTCCCCTCTGTTCTGTTGTGTCCAGCAGGGCCTTAAGCTTCATACACCCTGCAGGGGAGATAAAATGTACAGGTCAATACCGTGAAATGTCAGCAGTGATATTCAGGCTGCTACCAGGAGCTGAGAAAATGACAGTGTCCAGAATTATGTTTTTTATCATCAATTCTGCTTCCCCATATATTTTATGCACAGCAGGTGAAGAAAATATTGCTACTTAAAAATCGAAAGGTTTAACAGTACGTCCCAAGAACCATGTAGTGTTCACACCTGAAGAGCATTTATGCAGAAATTCAATAGGCCAGTGCAGAAGGGATGCTTTTCACAGCAACTCACCTATTCTTGTCTTTCCAAATCCTGAACCACTTCACCAGGTTTTTGGTGCTCTGCAGTTTTGGGTGCAGGCAGTATTCCTGCCCTTTGAAGCGAGCCACGTTCTCCATGGTAACACTGACCAGCAACAAGGGAGAAAGACATTTGTGTTAGTTATGTGTCTTTGCCCTCAGTGTAAGCAATTGTGACCTTAGACTCCACCATTTTGGATTAAAATAGCTTTACAAAAGTACAGCGGTGATCTGTGGATATAATGCATCAAGGTAACAGTGCTGCAAAATCTCATCCGTTCAGCTAGCCAAATGACCGATCTGGTGTGTTACCAAGGCTTAATGGAAAGCAACACAAAGTGTACAAATCACCATCATAAATCACAGTGTGACAGTAATGGTAACACAGCTATTAAAACTACACAAGGCTAGAATAAGATGATGAAAGCATTTAATAGCTTAAAGCTCCATGTTAAAACTGTTTGTCCTATTGGTACAGTATGTTGTTTCCTGCTGCACTTTGGCAAAAAAAAACAAAACAAGAAAAGAGGACCAGGACATCATATATATTCCAGAAAAAGAGGCGAAAATATAGGTAACTGAATGAATTTAGTGCCTTTATGATGCAGCCAACAGGTCTTGCTGTAATAGCCTAAGCGCTTTCCCATTTACCCAATGGATTTTAGCACAGTTTGCTCAAATGCTACACCCTACCAACGTCTCATGTAATTATTCACCTGTACAGTCAAGGGAAGCTCAACTCCAGTCCCAACACTTCCTTATACAATAGGAAAAGAGGGGGAAGAGAAGTGATATGTACAGGCAGCGCCTGAATGCTAATCTGGGAGACCTTTAACCAATGCCAGCCAGCAAGAGAGAGAGAGAGAGAGTGTGTGTGTGTGTGTGTGTGTGTGTGTGAGAGAGAGAGAGGGGGGGGGGGGGGGCGCGCACTTTTAGAGCCTGCTGGGAGCTTGTTTCCATGAACACTAGGGCCCACCTTCTCATGCAAATAGCCCTGCTAATTCTTTAGTAAGTAATTAATCCCAGTCTAGCTCAGCAATCACTGTACTAATCAAAGGGTTCCAATTGAGGCCAAAATCTGGCAAGAAAAGGTAGGTAAGAATAATGATGGGTGATCCCAAGAGGATTATGGGAGAAGCTCTCTGCTACAAAATGTTCAGTCCGTTGAAGTACAATTTTAACCTCTGTTTGGGAGTTACTGTCTACATTTCTACCGAGAGGTTTTTCAAAATGGAAAAAAATAAAAATAAATTGAATAAAGTAAATTGTATATTTTTTCATTAACAATAATTATATGAAGCTCTCTGCTACAAAATGTTCAGTCCGTTGAAGTACAATTTTAACCTCTGTTTGGGAGTTACTGTCTACATTTCTACCGAGAGGTTTTTCAAAATGGAAAAAAATAAAAATAAATTGAATAAAGTAAATTGTATATTTTTTCATTAACAATAATTATATTGAATAGTTTTTAGTAAATTAAACAAAAGAAAGACAGTGTTCGAGGGAAATGTTTAGAACATCGCCATCAACTCAAAATGGAGAGCAATGATATTAATTGCTTTGTGATGATCAGTGCATTTTCCATAAAAATGCTCTTCCTGCAATATCTCAGGTGAACAGCAGGTGGGCACAAAGCACATGTTAAAGATCTGGAACAAAATCAGATATAATCCATTTCTTAAATCCTTCAAAATATAGCTTATCCATCATCGCTACTTAACTCTGTAATATGCAGTAAATAAAGTGCTGTTACTTTTACATTTTAGGTAATTAATATTTCAATACTTAGAAAAGGTGCTCTTTATTCAGCTCTGTTGGGTGTTGACAAAGAGGTTTTTGATGACAAACCACAATGGAGAAGGACCATTCGCAACCTCTTAGAAGCCAGCAGACATGCTCTCATCTGCACTAGGGGCCCCTTATCAGTCGGCATGGCTATTCAGCCGAGGCAACAATAGCCATTTGTGTGGTGATGCAAGTGAATTCAAAGAGCAGCTTTGAGAAACAGATCAAAGCAAAAAATGAAAAAAGGCAAACAGGACTGGCTAAGAAACTGTATCCTACTGCAGGACACGTGGTTTTAAGCGAGGTGTTACAGTGCACTCTCCGTTCACCTCACTGACTAGTCCTACAGGGGCCTGCATGCATCAGTGTGAGAAGTGGGCCAGCCTGCTAGGGCCACGTACAGCTCCCCCGTAACACAGAAGAGTCACTGTTCTGGGGGACCAGTTTCAGTAAAACATATGCCAGGTCTACCTCATTAACACTGCCCTCTGATAGGCAGCCTTGAATGTTTGTCCAGTTGTTGAGACAAACTTACGGCGGACTTGTGTGGAGGAAGTTAAGACATTGTATAATTTTTTTAATTTTTTTACTGTAGTTGACTAAAGCACAGAGCAAAGCATGGAATTGTTTGACTAGTATTCATCCAACACACAAAAACAGTAATGTGTACCCTGCATGCAGCCATTGTTAATTCCCTGTAGTAGTAGCTCAAAGAAAATAACATGAGATGCATACAACATCTGACTTTTCAGTCCCTCCAAAAGGTTTAAACCAACACCTGCCAGCCAACACACAGCATACTCAGCTGTGTTAAGGCATGACTTGTTTGAAAGCCACTGAGCTCTAAAGTCAATCTGAATTCACAGGGATACAAAACGTGTTTGCGCATTTAGTTTTCTGTTTTCCTGCATAGCAAGGAAATACCTACCTCAGTCAGGCAAATGGTACTTTACAAAATTACCCTGTGTGAGTCGAAGCAATGATTAAGTGAGTCTTGGATACCAAATGCAATAGACAGAGGAATTGAGTAAGAACTGCTCCATTTGCAGAACAGAATTGGTATCATATGGATTGTAGTTGTACGGAGAGTTGTATGCAAGAGGAATAAAAATTATTGAAAACAAAGAAATAGAAAGGCTCACAAGATCATCTTCTCCTGGCAGAAGGGGTGTTTAGGTTTGAACTCCAATTTCTGCACATCCTTATACCGGATCTTTGGCCCTTTCCGTGTGCACCTGCACTTGTACGCTGCAAAAGAAAGGTACATATTTAGCCACAGCCATAATAAGTCGCCAAGGGGACCAGTTTGAGAACTTCAGCCATTTAATCTTTCAGCACTCATGTCCATGTTGTAGCCACCACCCGTACTTCTATCAATCTGATCTCAGATCAGAATGCTGCGCGTTTCTCTGGGAGTCAAAACTTGCAGTACCTCCAGAAGTCTGAGCCACGACTTTTGTGACCCAAGAACTATAACAAACAGCCATAAATCATCTTTCTGTTTTATTTAAGGGCTACCTTTGTTTTTACACAGCCTTGCCCTTTAAGTGGCATGCACAATACAACAGCTGGTAATAAAAGCACACACAAACTCTGCCACCATAAACAGTTTATCTCCATAAACCTAACAACACTGTTAAAGTGCTCCCTTTTGAAAACAAGCCTAAACGCAGTGTGTATGTAATGTATATGTGTGTGTGTGTGTGTGTGTGTGTGTGTGTGTGTGTGTGTGTGTGTGTGTGTGTGTGTGTGTGTGTGTGTGTGTGTGTGTGTGTGTGATCTTGACCTAAAACTCGTCTCTGTTCCCAAGGAGCGCGTGACCTACATCTTTTACTGAATCAATCTTCTCCAGTCCCAAACGCTCAGAACCATTTTTAACAAACCCTGGAAGAAAGGGGCCAACACCAAACTCACAGGTTTAGCCAGAAAAGAACACGCAAGTGGCTAATCGGTTAAGTATATAAAAAAAATCTAATTTATTCTATTAATACTTTAAAATTTACTTAAAAGTTTGACTAAGTTCCAAGCCGGGATATGAGTTGTGCGTAAATTTAGGTAAATTCGATGCCGAAAAAGCCAGAAATATAGGCTATGCATGCCAGAAAGTGTCAGTAGTTAGCCTATCCGTTTAAATGGTAGCCTACGTCGTTTTAATAGCGCATTTTACTAATTGGAATTAACGTTCCAACAGAACATGCTCTCAACTGTAAGCGCTTGCTCACCAGTGAATGCCATACGAAAATAGCGTTCTACATCCATTCGAACAGGTGTTTTGACAAAAACGCTTTATTCCACTGAAATTTTATTTAACGCGGTTTTATACTGAACTACGAAATTATTCGAACCTATTCTTTAACATTGTTAAATATTCCTACCCAAAATGTCACCAGAACTCATTCCAGTAAGAAGAAATTTGCGGAACAAATGGTAAAATGCGTTAAGGCTCAAGCATTTAAAACAACTGTTTTAGAGAACGAAGGGGAGCATTTTGTGAACGTATTTATTTGTGTAGCTACCATAAAAGTGTCATAACGAGACAATCTCGAACATATCCAAAATGTCAGATCAATGATTTTAAAATACAAATAGGCTACAACCTTTCAGTTTCCATAAACGGTGGCAATAGTCTATTAATAGGCAGTTGATCTCGAGAAGAGAATAAAATAAGTATATTATCATACAAGAAAAATACACATATTTGGGATGTCACTAAATATGTAATCCTACTTAACCTTTATGATACATGTAGCTATATCATCCCGTTTAGATATCTGCCTTCCAAACATTGGTATTCACAAGGTTTATTTACAACAATAATTAGTTGCAAATAAAAGTAACAAGGATCAGTTCACTATATAGGTAAATTTGAACAAGAAAACGGAATAATATTTACCTTCTACGTTGAGAAAATATATGGCAATCACCAACAAAATTAACGCAGCAGTGCATCGATTCATCTTGTCTGGTGGAGAACCTCCTCAAATGGTCAGCTATGTTATTCTGTGCCGAATGTTGGATACTTAGCTAAATTATTGACTCCTGTTTACTGATACTTTTCAGCAATTCTTGTATATTGACATTAATTTATTCCTTTTTATTTAATAGCCTGTAGAGTTTTTGCGCTCTTCAAAGTGCTGAAGAACTCCGCGGATTAGCTCCCCTCTTAACGAAATGTCACTTGCGCTGCTGAGTGCTCCTTTTTGCAATGTGATTGTGTGCTTTGAGCTCGCGCCTTTAAAAAACAGCCCACTCCTGTCCTCATTAATATGCACGACAGGCCAACGAATCAGTCACTTCTATAAGACAAGTGAATGCAGAAAGGAAGAAAGAAAAAGCACCAACACAAAAAAAAGACGTCTGGCTGGTGAAAACGGAGATAATAGTATTTGATTGGACTCTTGGGTTATCCAACACGAGGGTACAATTAATAGCTGTTTTCTCTTGGAAAATAAGTCCATTTGGTACATTTTGCACATGCAGTTAGCAGATTGCTTCAGTCTGTTGAGAACACATATAACGTCAGCATAACATAATAGACATTTATTTGAATAGTGTTCGTTTCATGCATGGCAGTGGTACCCTGCGTTATTCTGAAAAAAACCAAAAACAATCAGGTTACCATAACATTTCTGATTTTAATAGTCAGATCACTGTGTAGTCTAATTCTGGTATCTTAGACCATAGAGTATATAGTATCCAAGTGAAAAGTTAATGTACTGTAAAAACGTAGGCTACAGTTATTTAGTTACACATAGGTAAACTTGAAGACCCATTTCTGGTGCTGTAAGGTTATATGCTATGGATGATTGAAAGAATACATAGACATCAAATCACTTTCATATCAGAAAATATATGGATTTCTCCCCAGAACAACATGAACAAGAAATCAAAACCTTTGTACTATAATTCAGAAGTTCCATCTGGACATGCAAGGCAATAAGTTTTTGAAACAATGACATGATAGTATTCGCATGTAGGACACGTATTGCCTGTCCAGGTGGCTGCCCTCCGTCCTGCAGGACCAGTCATTAAATCAATAAAATTTCAGTGTCTGACCCGGAATGTCCTGGCTATTCCCAGAATTTTAGAGCTTTGAACAGCTTTCCAGAAATCAAGAAACCTTCTCCTCATGTATTCCCGGCAACCCTTGTGTTAGAAAGTGGACACATCTTGATGTAATTAGATAACTGCAGTAGATTTAGACTGAATCGTGAGTTTTGACATGGAAATTTATTATAGGAAGTGTAAAGACACAGTCCCTTGGTTCTTGTATGTTGTGTAACAGCTGTTTTTGGATCCACATGATCCTTTATCAGGTACGATCTTTGCTATGATCACTGCTTTCCAGTAGTGTTGCTGTATTCTCTGTTTCCAACAACAACAAACTTCAATCAGTCATCTGGACGTTGTGGATAAAAGACAGCTGTAATAAGAAGGTATTCACTTCCACACCTTGAAAGGTCTTGCCTGTCAACCTGGTCGCCTTTATTACCCACATGAAGCTGAAATTAGCCTACAGTTCACAGAGAGCAACCAGCCTACACTGTCACTGCATGGTGACCTTTGTGATAAAATCACAGTAATCTCCTCCCTTGCATTTAGTCATCGTTTGCTTTTGTTATCCATTTTTATTTCCTCGGGGCTCTAATTGCTATGACGACAGTTGCAGGAAAGGCCCACCTTTTCAAATGACATCCTTTCACGGTGTTCTTGAGGAAAGTTGCTGGCTATATTTAATTACAAGTAAGATGTCTGTATGAAGGAATGTTCAATGGATCCAAAGGATTTCCTCATTTTCCTACAGAGTAGTGAGGAGCTTGTGTCACTGTAGAATTAAATAGGAAACTTTTGTTCTGTGTTTGGCTATGTCCTGTCTCACCAAATATGTGGGAGGCTGCATAATGTGTTATTGAAAGAAAAAAACAAACAAACAAAAGGGGGAAATGAACACAGATAATGAAATAAGGTTTTCCAAAACATTTCTTTAATTTTTGCTCTCTGCAAAAGCTGCATTGCATTTCTCCAAAATGACAACATGGCATTTAAGTGGGGCTGTTTATTTTTGACAGAATGGTCATGACTGTTTCAAAATCAGCAAGGAAAGGCATTTCGGATCAACACGTTTGAATTGCATACAGGTTGTCAAAACAATAAAGATAGCGTGGGAATAAATGGGCCTTTTGTTTAAGTTAAGAACCGCAATGTCTCTGTCTGTGCACCCTGTGGCTTTGTAATAGATAGCCATGAGAAGAAGATTTTTCCCTTCCTCACTCACATTTATCTCATTCACGGAACAAAAACTCCGATCAGAATATGCAGCACTCCAGCCAAGCCTGCCATCCCAGCTGTCGTCATCAGGTGCCTATTTGCAGCCCGGCCAAGTCGCCAGGTAAAATTATATTGATAAGCGTGCAAATTAAATGTTAATCGGCTCTTTTAAATGCCTGTCATCCTGAAACAGAGTTCTGAAGAATTTCTTCTGTCAGGAACACCAAAATAGGTCTATGGGAAACAGGCTCTTTGCCTCTGAAAGAGGGAAACTTCAGCCGTTTTAAATTGATAGTGATGTGACTTCAACATGATACTGTGCTCACAATCAATAACGTGGCATGTTGTGTAATATGTATGAGACTACTTGAGAATTGAGAAGGAAGTTTTGGCATGGTTTGCCCAGTGGTTGGTACAAGACTGTGAGGAACTACAAAGTCTTCAGAAATGTTTTTTTTCCCCCAGCTTTGGATTTCTGATTGCTTAAATACATCAAATAGGTTGTACACATACTTTGAAAGCGTAGATGAGTGTGTTTTATTTTTTACATTGCATTTGCAAACAATTTTTTTATGCTTGTAACTTCCTGCCTCCTTCTGTGGAGCTGCCTCTAAGACTTTTGGAACTGTTGTTTCCAGTCACCTAGGTAATGTTTTATTACAAACAACATATCAATTGTGGGATTTTAACTTGAGCGCCCCTTTAGTAAATATTTCCTTGATGTCCGATTATATTTGACTGTGCAATAAAAATGTGATATTCAGCTGGCACGAAAGATGAAAGATGTATGGATACTTGAAATGGGAGCAAAAACAAGCACAGATGTTTTATTGAATAATAGACCCGACTACCAGCTTACCTGTGTTCCATCTCGCTGACAATATGACAGTTGGTGATGACAGGCCACAATTCCACAATCCAAAAGACCACCAGTGCAAGGCCAGAGGACGTTTACCTTGATGTCAGAAAGAGCCTGATCTGTCCATGCTTGAACTTATAAACGGAGGGACTGTGTCATTAATCAGAGAACAGCCAACCCCTGCACCCACTGACAAAGTACCACCTGCACTCGAACTTGAGATATTTATACAAAGAAAACCCAAACAGACTGGCGGAGGCAGGCTTGCATGGACACAATTATCCGGACAGCTAAATATGGACGGCGACTCGCACAGAGTCAACACTGTCTTCCAGGCCTGGTGAAAAGGGAAGCTACTGGCTGGGGGGTGGGATGGGGGGGGTGGGGGGGGGGGGGGGGGGGCGAGGGATCAGATGAACATCGCTCCCTTCCAGCGAAGGTGCTAATTAATCAGAGCTGCAGTCCGTGCTCGCAACAGCTCGGCTGACCGCAGAGCGCTCCACGCTACATTATGTCGATCGCACAGTGACACGTTCGCCCGCAGCTGGGAGAACAGACCCTATGCTCGCCACGCTCCCGATGAGAATCGGGGAAATCGCTGCAGGAACAGGACGCGAGGGCTGACGGCGTGCCAGGTTCAGTCCTCCATTTTACCATTGGTGATGATATTTAGGACTCCATACAGACCACCCGAGAGCCACAGTTCGGGCAGGCGCTAAAAAAGAAACTGTTGGTTGCAAAGCATTTCTGGGAATTAGGCTACTGTGCACACACTGGAAACTGTGAGTAAATCCAGTTCTGAGTTTGAGTGTGCCATATTCTTCACTCTTCCCCTAGAGATGGGAAAAATCCAGGCTATGAGGTTTGGGTCCTGTAGGTGTTTTTCTTTTGTTAACCTTCAATCAGCAAACTGATTATCCTATGTTAATGATGCCTTCAATTAAACAATTTAGAGATAAGGTAGAGTAGAGACCAGCAATCTCAGCTGTCCCTTCAGGACCGTTGCCACCCACCTCTGGGCTGCGTTCGGATCCAATGGAACACATTCCCTTCCCCTGCTCTCTTCCTTCCAGTGAGCTATCTTGTGACAAAATTTGTGACGTGCAGGAAGCAAACCTAACAGGTGCGCTGCAAGGGAGGATTGACGAGAAACAAACCAAAATGGAACTGAACTTCCCTCGCAACCGATATAGGAAATGCAACCCCATAGAGTTGAAATGTGCCCACCCACTTTTTCTGTGTGGAGCATTGCATTGTGGGATTCCCTTCTTGGAAGCTTGCATTTTATGCCCTTGGTGGAAGGGAGGATAAACGAGGGAATGAGGTAATATAATTACTCTCTCCCCTTTCTTAAATTGGAACCGAATCCCACTTGGTGTAGCTGCCATATTTCACCCTGGCATTTTGGGGATTCCCCCCTTGAAGCTAGGGAAGGGAATTACAGGAAGAAAGCATAAAATTTGTATCCGAATGCAGCCCTGGTCTGGCTTTTGCCCCCTCTCTTGAACCCTTTGAGTACCACACCTGTTTCTACCACACCGTTGTAGTGAGATGGTTGTGTAAATGAGAGGTGTGAAGTGATCGAACCTCAGGGTTTAATTGCGTAAATTATATGCAGATAGGATTTACATGAGTACATTAACACCAAAGTGCATGTTACATTCACGCTGAGAAGCGTGGAATCTTCATCTAACTAAGTTGATCCAAGTAGCCTCAGGTCTTTACTGTGTAAAGAGTAATGTTGTTAGCCAAAGGAAATAGTTGTACTGAGAGATTTATTCCTCCTGAACCAATTTGCCAAAGTGAATTTACAAACCTAAAACAAGAGTATATCATCGCAGACCTTATCACAGTTGCTTTAAAAATGTTATATTCACCAACAAAATTAAGCCTGAAGGTGTTTCAATGACAGGCCGACTGTTTCAGCCAGTCAAAGTAAATTCCTTACTTCAGATAACTAATGGTGTTGTCCAGTGCATATTAGGTAAGTGACATGCCTGTACAGGATGTTAGGACAGGCAGGTGCTGAAAGTTAATTGACTCTAATGGTTTCATCTTGGGAGCGCCAGTAGCCCCAGGGCTTGTGTTAAGTGTCAGGTAGCCCTGTGTTCATTTGTTTTCCAACACCTGTTTGGATGGAAAGACACATTTCAGCCGCTGAACAACAGAGCAGTCGATCTTCGCCTACCTCTCTTAGCTCAGATTCTGGTCTGAGAATCCCAGGGCACATTTTGGGTATGTGAGACAATTGCTCTGGTTGGCTTTTCCTACAAAAAGGAGAAAATAATAAGAAAAATATTGCATAGGCTGTTGTCTTCATAGATGTATTAAAATGGTCCTGAAATTAAATTCACACAAAAAATAAGATCACTTGAGGAAAATGATGTTTATGTCACAGATAAGTGAGACGTATCATTTGGACTAAGATTTAAAATGGTGTCAGTCAATGTTTATCTGGACAGGCGTGTGAACAGGAGCTGAGGCAGAGGACAGGGGATGGAACGCAGGTCGTTTAAGCTCAACAAAATGTGCAAGCTTGATTTCCCCTCAACCCATCTGAATAGATGGCACTTTATATTACTCTCTCTGTCTGGGAGCTGTTTGTTTGTTTTGTTTTGTTTTTTCCATGTGCGCAAAGCACTGGCTTCCATAGTAACAGGGGATTGCAGGGAAAGAAATTGGCCTCAAGGCGAAAGGCATTATTTCTTTTATTCAAACGGCTTATTCTGTAATGTATTAGGATTAGATCATACTATTAACTTTAATAATAATAAATATAATAGTTAATACTGGTAACATATAATCGTTCATTCTTACAATAGCTTTTAAACAGTTGTAGAGCCCTTAGGCTGTAAACAGATAACAGTTTTGTAGAGGACATGAACAAACATGACATCTTGGTTGAATATCAACAGCCCCACTAGCAAGACAAGAATTTGCAACGGCAACATTACAGAAGTTGTTTTCTGTGCCACTGTTGGGGTGTGTGTGTGTGTGTGTGTGTGTGCGCCTGTGTGTTCATGTTTGCGTCTAAATGGGCTAACTAAAAACATTCTGGCTGTATTTGGAGGAAAGCTGGTGGAATTTGTTTTCTTTTCGGAAAGGAAGAAGCTATTTTATTTGATTTTAGGTTTCTGCTATTCAGGGCAGTGGAGGTATGCACTTTACGGATGGCAGCTCTAGTTTTAGAAGGTAATATTTAGATTGCTTTTAACCAAATGTTCCAACATCGACTTTAACACATAAACAGAAAAAGCATTAGCGCATACCAAGAACCCAGTGTTTACATGTGATAGGTAAAGGGCGTTACACCAGACAAGGGACTCTGTGCATGCTGCCAAGTTTCCTTATGCTTTGCTGTATTTATATAATTAATTTGCATTACATTAATATGCGTGGCTTTTGATGAGTGGGTTAAAGTGTGATGAGGATAATGATGTTACCACAAATGATGTTGCATAAGCTCAGCTTGAGCTGTTCTGGACATCAGAGACACATTTTCTTTGTGGATTTGTTCCATTTTAAAGTCTTTTTTCTGCAATTCAAAACCAATCTGTTGTTACTGTTATGTAAGATACCTCAGTGCAAGAGTACGTCTGACGAACACATAGAATATCTGCTTTTAATACCTAAGGGAAATAAAAGGAGACATTTGGTGAGGCTGGCAGTAAGACAAGAACCTGACGAAAGCTACACGCAATTGCTATGTGTTTATTATCATATGATGAACTGGCAATGGAATATGTCGTACAGACAATTGTTGTTTTTTAATTGTATCATTTTTAAAGGAGATTTAAAAGTACATTCTCCTTGGTAATTTGGTTGTAAATGATTGATTGTTTCAGTCATGCTTTGTGAAAGACATGCCTATGGGTCTCCATTGCCCAATCGGGATAAGGGCTCTTGGGAATCACAATAATGGCTTTCATCAGATCTCAGGTTGGTTGTGATTATAAAAGGAATCTTGTCCACAGGTAGTATTTTCCAGCACTATCCCTCCTCAGCAATTGTATCGGATTTCTGTCCATTTATTTTGAGGCTGTCAGCACTTACAGACTGGAGCTTTACGTCTACTAACTGTCTGTGTACACCAGAGTTAATTTCTTTGGTATGCACAGAAGCACTCCGCTCTGGCTTTGTAGTCCCGCCACTTATTTTTGTTTCATTCTTCACCCATACTTGGCTTCTAGCTAGAAAATAATTATTTTAAGAAACTTAACCATGAGCTGTTTCTATACTGAAAACGTACCAGATATAATACTGAATTCAAATCTGTATGCTTGAACACCATTGAGCCTGTTTGCTTAACAAAATGAATGTGAAGCAAAGAAAATAATTCTCTTCACATAATCCTCGATGAAGACCCTTTAAAGGGGTTAATGCAACTGTAAATCAATGGCAAACATAGTTCAGAAAATACACCCCCCCCCCCCCCCCCCCCCCATCACCGAAGATGATTCATCATATGAAATTATTTGTGCCCAGCTAGGTTTATTTGAACTGTATGTGAGTGATGTAATCTGCTGGTGTGATAAACCCATCTGCAGTGGAAACCTGCTGTTCAAACAAAGCGCCCCTCGCTCATCAAAAGACGGAGGGGGGAAATCGTCTGCTCAGAGAACAAACAAACGCGGCACTAGCACGAGGCAGATCGAAGGGAGCCGGAGGCAGCGTGAGAGCGCGGTAGAACGGTTTTCTGGAGCGCAGCCTGAAATAATCCGCATCGCATTTGTCATGAGATTAGTGCAGCTCGTGGGAAAATAAACCCCTGCAGGTCTCAGCTGTCAGAGAGGCGGCCCAGAACATCATCCCGTTACAGTGTAAATAAACAGCGTTTAAATAACGTGATTAATCCCACACGGGCAGCCATTCCCCTCTATTATCTCCATTTGAATTCTTCCAGTCTTCACAGACTGCACACCGTAGGCCTATATTTCGCCGTCACAGACCTGGGCTCGGGTTTGGTTCACTCTGTATGGACATATATTTGCGTAAAGGCCGCTCTTGTCTGCTTAGGAACATATTGGCGGTAAAAAAAGTTTATCCCCCAATATAAAAATGACAGATGGAGGATGTCCTGTGTAAATTCAATACATTAAATTTTTCATAAGAGCCAGTGTAAACAATTAACAGAATCAGGTGAGCATGGTGGGCTGCTGTGTCCTATTTTACAGCCTGATGAGTTCTGTTTCATCAGCTTGTTTGTGCTTACCTTGATCTGGTATCATATTATAGTTTGATATGTAGGCCTAGGCCTTGCAAGCTGTCTATCTCCCTAGAGAGGTCGAAATAATAAAGTGTTGTTTTTGGTACGCCATGTTATGTGCATTTCTGTTTTGAGTTCAGCAAAGACTCAAGAACTCGCAGGCACGCAGTTTACAGCACGATAAAGTTTTCCACAAATAATGGCCGCAACACAATCCCTGCTTGCTCTCCAGTTTGGACAGGTAACACCTGAGAATGACACCTATGGTGATCTGACGCTCCAAAATTGTAACCCAAAGCCTTTTTTCCCCCCCTCGGGTTGAATCCTTGTGCGGGAAACATAACATAATTACTTGACTGTTGCTTGCGGCCTTTGAAACCATTACCAATGTGATTAAGGTAAAGCGCATAGTTGGAGAAACGCAAATGAAACTGGCAGCTGGAACCTCTTGCATGTGGAAACAGTGGTTGGGAGCAGCGGTTGGGTCTAAGTGGCTAGAAGTTTCCCATGGGGAGAGTCTAATGAGAAGCTGTGCATGCCCAGGGAAAAGTGTTTAAGCGCACGCTAATCCCAACATTGCCAACAATTCCACGAAGTGAATGGATTGCTCAATATGTTTTGTAGAACCTGTTTCTATTTCTTCACACCAGCATACTATGCAATTCCTTTCAATTTTTTTCCTCACTCGCAAAAATAATTGAGACAACCTTGTAATTGTACTTACCAACTTATTTGTTTTCCACATGATTGCTGCTGAAGAACTGAATGCCTGTTTATTTTTGTTAGTGTGCTGTAAAATGATAGTAGGCTAACGTGAGTGCAAGGCCTACCATAAACTGGATATGAGTCATTATGCTATTTTGTTCCAACCGTGCACATGTTGGCACTGCTGTAATGTGACTAAAGTCATAAATAATTAAAGTGACACGTAAAGGATATCCCAGAGACATCTCACACCGCATAGATGTTGTGCTCATGACGCATACATCTGGAAGGAAATCCGCAGCACTTTAAAGTTGCACTAGATTGAGTTTATCGCCCTTGAATATTAATGCACGCAATGCATTTTTAACCTTCCTGTTATGTTAGTATTTTACTGCCATTTGTGTTAAGGTGTTGTTGCAGGTCAATATAAAAAAAACATAAAAGTTTCAAATATCTTTTACATGTATTTCCTAATTTTCTAGGATATCTTAAATGTGTTTGCTGAAGAAAATCACCAATTTGAAATTATACAAAAACAAAAAGTAATTTTGGTTCATATAGACCCTAACGGAAGTAGTAAGGTTAAATGGCTTCCCCGCAATTCTGACCTTAAGGCAGCTATGTTAAAGCACCTTACTCACTCACCGTACATGTACTACCTGGAATAGGTCACCTGATTCCACCCATTCATTTGATACCTGTCTCATACTGACCGACTTGAACCTGCGGTAACACTATGAAGCAAAAACATACATTATACATATAGGGCCTGATTTACTAAGACCTTTAGTGTGTGCAAAAACCTTTATGCACATGCCAAATTAATAACACAACCAATGATTTGTGCAAAACAAATATGACCAATCATTGGTCATGTTATTGGTTTTGTGTGTGCTAAAAGGTTTTGCCCAAGTTAAAGGCCTTAGTTAATCAGGCCCATATTGCCTTATAGCCAAATTTATAGTGCCTTCGTTATGATGCACTTATAATGCACTATAAACACTGCAATAATTACTCATAACAACTCAAGGTGAATTCATCTAGTGAATTAGTGTAGTGGTTAGTGCTACTGTCTGTCCCCAGGAGACCCGAGTTTGAGTTTGCCTGTTTGCCTGATCCCTGCTCTTACAGTATTATACCCCTGCTTGCTGGCAAACTGACAACATGAGAAAATAAACTTTTTCTGAACTAATCAAATGGACCCTTTATTAAGCATGCTCTTTATTCGATGAGTCAAATTAATCACGCTGAGACCTGAATAATTGTGTTGGATTTCCAATGTGATGCCTACGTTTTGTCTCAGTATGCTAACATAGTCTTGTGGTGCAGATGTCCCGGGATTAGAGTCAAGTCAGCTACATATACATGCCACAAGACTGTGTTAACCCACTGAACCAATATGTAGCTGTTACCATGGTGAGCCGATGCAAGTCTTCAGAACTCAGGCAACTCTACTCATCATGTCAGCATAGAACCACCTACATAATACATAGTTGGTTATGTAGAAATATACATTTGTATACTTTTGCCTGGGGGTTGTGTTTGGTCAGGTGTCTCTATTAGTCTTTCGGAGCTCCCTGATAAATTCTCCCTTTTTTGTGAGCTCCTCTTGAAGGTAGGCTTTGTCTGCCTTTAACATAGCAAAATCATTTGTTCTACCCTTTGGTCGAATAGTTTGTCATAGCAATGATTTATATAACATTTTAAAGGCTGTTATAATCACCTAAAAGTTTTATGAGTGTTTATAGCAGTGTTTATAGTGCATTATAAGCCCATCATAAGGCACTATAAATGCAGCTATAAGGCATTATATGTGTTAGCTTCATAGAAAGTGTTACCAAGCTTCCTAGTTCTCTCCAGCTTAACCAAGCTTATTTTCTTATAGGGACCATAGGTTGATTTTTAGCTATGTTTATACTACAATACATTTTGGCAACAACAAAGCTATTTTTCAAAGAGAATACAACCTCATACCAAATGGAACTAGAAGCTCAACCCATATTTTATGTCAAGTCAATTAAAATAAGAATCAGACACTTTAATTATAAAATTATAAAATCAGAGAATATCACAACATTCCTTTTATCTTCTCTTGGTCAAAAGTATTTGCTCTTAAAATGGCTGAATCACATCAGCTTGTGAAGAGGTCATTGCTATCGAGGGATTAAAAACTTGAGGTGAGTAAGTCTTTAAAAGTGTCACAGGAAATAACGATAAGGATGTGAACAGATGCACACTGCCTTTGCAGTAGCTGTCAAAAAAGAAAGACGGACCAGACAAAATCGCAAACCAAAACAAAAAGTAAAAAACAAACAAGGGTTATACAAAGAGCAGGTTTTTGCTGGCACAGAAAAAGCGACACCTTCCCTTTTTTGGTTCGAGGACAATCTTGGCCACAGGACCTGCTGGCGATTTGCAACAAACTCAGCATCTAAGCAACTGCTATTGACCCGTCGCGGAAGCTATTTGTGAATGAGACAGGGTCTAATGCAAGCTTGCACCCGGTGGGTAGTTTTTCATGGCCCATAATGGCTGCTTTGTGCACATATTATCAGCAGGCAGGGGGGACCCTACTTGGAATGGGAAGCACGGGAGAAAGCAGATGCCCATTGGTGCAGCTGCACCAATGGTGGCTTTCCTCAGTCTTGGGTTGTTGCATAAGCTAGGGGGAATGTTTTTTTGCATTTTGACACCAAGCTCTTAGCTCTTGGCCCCATCATATGTTCCACCATTAAAAAAATCTTCAGCTGAGGTGACAAGCTCTTTTCCTTTGATGACATAAATGGTATGTAAACTGTGACGGTATTGTTTCATAGTTTTATGAAACACCCCATTGTGGTTTTGGATCTTTCCCTCTGACTCATGAAGCAAATATACGGTCTGAATCATTGAGAACAGAGAAAGTTATGAAATTGCCATGTTAACCACACTCATTGTCCCCCTCCTACATGTAATGATTTTCCTTTAAAAGCAAAACAGGACAAAGAAAAGTGAAACAAAAGGCCCATTTTGTTGCATCCCTGGAGAGAGAGAGAGTGACGTATTCAGAATGACGGGTACCTTACTCACCACACAGTTATTTGCATAATATGGTATGTTTTAGTCATTTTTAATGTGGCGTGACATTTATATGTCCTCATCATCAACCTGATTCCAGTAAATATCTGAATGCCAATGATTTTGTGACTATCCAATAGGGCAGTAAAAACAAACCTTTACATAGGAGCCTTATGTTGTGCATTAAAATAGGATTTGCTGATTCACTATGATAACTAATCACACAGACTTTGATATGAGTGAACTGGAAAAGTTCTCAGGCAGACACATGCAAGTATTTGCTCTGGTTAAGTCAATTACCTGAACTTGTTATAATCCCCTTAGTAGAGGGATCAGGATTACATTTGTCAAGATTAAAAAGAATGTGCCAAGATTTTGTATTTGGGTTAAAGGAAACATCAAGCAGGGTTCTAACGGCAGAGCATTAGAACGGTTAGTTTTTTTTTCCTGTAAAAATTGATATTTGTGAGAAAGACAATGATAATTTAGTTTAGGGGGACAGCAATAGGGTGAACAGCAATATCCTGCTTTATAACGATGTGCGATGACTTTGAGGATGTTCCCTGTTTACCTCACAAATGGAATACTGGGCTGTGAATACGGCACAGACATTAGGAGAATCTTGTCTCATGGTGAATGTGCGTCACAGTTTAAACGGAAACCCCAAAAGCGTGCAACTTCAAAGCTCCACAAAAGTCAACATATAAGTCAACTTCAGTTGAATCGAGCCAGGAACCCGTGGGATATGAAGGGCTTTTTTGCTCTTTGAAACAGCACAATCAAAACAACAATAAAAAATTCAATATGGTAGGTGTGTAAAGACAAAATTTGAGATTTGTTTTGTCTTTTCTATTTTTAGGTTGTGCTCACCAAGTCATCTTTATTGACAACCCGTTACAATCACAAAAAATCAGACAATGTAGAAAAGATTACATTTTCTATACCTTTCTATATCAGTTATAAAAAGCTCACTGAAATACAGGGTGTTTCCCTGTTCCTGTTGTCTGTTGCTTTATGCTTTCAGTCAGGAGAAAACACTAGCCACATCCCAAAATCAACAACACAATGTTTAATCTTTCATATGTCAATAATCACAAAGGCACCTTATTTGGCATTAAAAAAAAGTCAATGAATGAAAACACATAGAGACCGATATGGTTGTGTCCAGGGCGGCTGTCACCATGAATGGTCCGCATTGGCGCTTGACATTTTGAGGATCATATTGCAATGTCGGACAGTTGCATTGTCCCGAGGAGCCCAGGCACGCAGTGGAAAATTTCCCCTTCTCATCTGACAAAGGGACAGGTGGAGTAGTCTCTGTTGATTGGCCAAACAATTTTCCACATAATGAGAAGGAAAGCTGTATTTTTCCTGCCCTTCAACTGGAACCACCTAATAAGAAAATGAAGCTCGATGCAGATATCATTTTTCATTTGTGAATCATAATTTTCCGCTCTCATACGTATTGCAAAGGGAAAAAAACGGGGCATCACAATTAGATTACTCAGACTGAACTGTATTTTCCTCCTCGTTGCGCAAGCCTGAGTTGTTTCTACCAGTTTTCTTTGAGTGATTTGAATAAAAATAAACAACTATTTTAAAACTGAGGCAACAGGGGAGACTGTGCTCAGACTTAAAACTTTACCTGTAATCCTCATAATTTGGTGTACTTCATGTAAATTAATACAGCTTGAGAATTAATTCTGCTATGCCAGTTGAATTATTCTTTAAAGGCTCACTCAGTACAGAATGTATTCGAGCAGTAAAAAAAAAAACTATCCTTTCAGAAACTGGCAATTATCACGCCCTCCCCTTACCTCAGGTAATCTTTACCATTTCTTTTATTTTTTTAACAATTCAGATTCTTTCAGTTCTGATAAATAAAATAATAAAATGCATTAGAGAGGACAATGGACAGCCATGGGACTGGAAATATTTATTGAAATTAAACTAAATAAGACTGCTCTCCCTCTGCCCTTGTTCCTCCTGCAGGGTGGTTTGCCCTAATCTGTCCAGGGGGCTTGGATCTGCAGGGGTATGAGGGCGCCTCCTCCAGATATGGAGGCAGTGGGAGAGAGCACAGCGTCTGTGTGAGAGAGAGTCCTCAGTAAAGCACGTACACATCCCCTTGCTTACGGCTTGTTTCCTTTGATTGGTGAAGAGGGTGTGGTCTGCTTGTAATTTGTCACGCCTCCCTCTCACTGGCCGAATTCAGGGCAGAACTTGACTCAGCCTGTTCAAAATGGTGGTTTGCATTATTATTGAATATCCACAGGTGTGTGAAGCTCCATACCAGCACCAATAGAGATTGACTTCCTAATATCCATCCACCACGCAACTATTTTGCAACTGTTACAGCACAACATTGAGGTGAATTTCAGTGTGGAAGCTAAGGGAAATTAAGACAATATAGACACTGAAAGAGATGCATAATTTACAGTATCATTGTCTGTATGGACAAACTAAGCTTAAATTCAGTCAAACTGCAATGTTAAAGTAGCAAGTTTAAGCAAGCTTTCCCCCCCCCAATACTTACATAATGTTAGAGGCCTGGCAGTTGCTAAAACTAATAAACAATGTAGTGCAAGACTTAAAGGAATAGTTCTGAATTTTGGACATAATGTCTCAATTACGACTTACCCATAATGTAGTTGATTGATGGAAACCATTTTCAGATAATTCCATGCTGTCCCTTCTTTTGGACATACACACATTGCTAATGCTAGCGCAACTCTGAGGTATCGAGTAGCATCCACTACCAAATGCACTTAAACACTCCACAGTGCAACCAAAGCAAATAAAATACGACGACAGTCTATTGGGGTTATTTTCAGTGATTATACCATCATTTTTCAAGTCAAACTATCGTTGAATCCTTTACTTTGTGCTCACCTAAATTCTCCGTGGAAGTACGGTGTTAGTTTAGTAGGTAACATAAAGTAGCCTATAGCTCTGCGGGCCAAAAACAATATTGCGCGTGTGAAAGAATCAGACTCGTAGTATTGTTAGCTAACGTTCAGGTAAGATGCTATTTCGGTGTGTATTTCAAGGTTGTTCAAATCATGCAAAATAAATGGGCACCATAAAGTTTTCACCGATTTCCAGTGGAAGACCAACAAAGAAAACAGCTGTGGCTTCTTGCTGCTCGCATGGATGTCACCAATTGAAACTCTAAAAAAGTTTAAAGTGTGTAGTGACCATTTCACGGAGGATGACTATGTGAAAATCAACCTGTGCCATCACCTGTTTTTCTTCATGCACCGAAAACAACTGACGAGCAGGTAACTAATAAATGATTGCATGCGTGATCTATCTATTCAATTTAGCTAGTTAGTTGCCACGACTGGGAAGTCATGAAAGTGGTCAAACTTTTCCTGCAGATTGGTAGCCAGTGTGCTTGCTTGTATATGCTGTGTTATTCTGTAGCATGTTTGTGTTTAGCTGACTTGTTGTCTACCAAATATGTAACTTTACGGCAAAACGGATTGTGTCGGCAACTGTGGAGTACAGCAGATAGCCTACATAGCAGATAGCCTAGATACCCTGGCTAATCTACAGCTAGCTCCGCCACCGTACTTCCACTGAGAATTTAGGTGAGCACAAAGTAAAGGATTCAACGATAGTTTGACTTGAAAAATTATGGTATAATCACTGAAAATAACCCAGATAGACTGTCGTCGTATTTTATTTGCTTTGGGTGCACTGTAGAGTGTTTAAGTGCGTTTGGTAGTGGATGATACTAGTTTCCTACGAGTTGCGCTAGCATTAGCAATATGTGTATGTCCAAAAGAAGGGACAGCATGGAATTATCTGAAAATGGTTTCCATCAATCAACTACATCATGGGTAAGTCGTAATTGAGACATTATGTCCAAAATTTCGAACTATCCCTTTAAACATAATTTAACTCTTGTTTCAGAAGGACAAAGCACTTTGTAGAACCTGGGCCTTCCTGTGACCAACATGTAGCATGAGTTGTGTAGACTGAGGAAATACAATACTGTCTGGACTTTGAAATAGGAAAGCACAGTTATTCACTGGTTTGTTGATGAATTACAGGCTGTTTCTACATGAAAAATATATTTAGGGTTTAAAATTCTGGTGACGGTGGTCATTTATGACCCTATGGACATGGGGTGCATACATAATATAAAGACAAGACAAGGGTTAAATGCAAAGACATTAGTTGCAACTTTTCAGTTGTTATGAACTTCAACTAATCTGGCTTCATTCACCATAGTTCTGATTGGTTAAAAAACAGAAAAAACACGGGCAGTAAAATGTTTTCTAAATAATTTGTATCCCTTTAAGTTATTTTCCTGAAAGGGGTAATAGTTATTCTGCCTCGTTCTATGACAATTAAACACTGCTTTTGGTCTGTAGCCTGTGGGGTAGCGGTCTGCAACCCTGGTCCTGGAGTGTCACAAGCTCTACTGTTTTTTTGCTTTCAACTGCAAATAAGCAGCTACTTCATATCCAAGTAACCAGGTGAAGTAACTGTGTAATCAACTGCTCTTATTGATTGATTAAGTGCAAAGTAACAATGAAAACCAGCAGAGCCTGTGGCGCTCCAGGGCCAGACCTGCTGTAGGGGAAGGTATGTCTCATTCATTAATAACAAAAATTACTTATTCATAAATTGCCAACAGTAGAACATGCTGCGGTAAACAGTGTTGCTGAACACACATAAAAGTCTGTATTTAGTCCTGCCATATTCCATTGTGTACTTGACATTGTATAAGTCAATGATGAATTAAATAAATGGATCATGGACATTTCTCATGAAGTTTAGTTGACCCAGGAGTAATATTCTTGTGCAAGTCATAAAAACAATATTTCTCTTTACCCGAAGTCAGAAAAATATTATGCACTGTAGACAGACAAAAGTGTTATTTTTCCTGAATTAATTCCAAAAATATTGTGGGCTGAGATCATATAACCACGCTTTCTGCCAATGTGTAGTCAGAATCAATTGTTCCCAAGGTTGTCACTGACTATGTGGTCGAACAGCAGCTGCAAAAATTACAGGAGGACCAGCAACGTTGAATTCTCCCCTTTCTTGTTTTTGTATCAAAAATTAATTGAAAGAAGATGTATTTCTCTGGAAGTGAAAACAAGCATCATATTCATTCTCGGGCAATATAGTCTGTATGTGAGAAGAAGGTTCTTGGTTGGTAGAAGTTGTCATAATAAGGAACTGTGGGACAGAGAGAGAGAGAGTACACAAGGTATGCAGGGTTTTTACAGGTCAGAGGAGAGAAGTGATTTCATATTGGTGCTGCTGACGAATCTGGGGGGTGATGGGAAATGTTGTGGTGGGGAATGAGATGCAAGTTCTGATGCTTGGAGGATTCTTCAGGGCAGCAGTGTAGATTAAATGTAATGCATTCCTGTCATGCCTGAGAAAACACAAAGACCCTTTCGACAAGGCAGAGCACTGATTAGCTCTTTCCTGCTAATGGGCTTTTAGGAACATGAGATGTGGCCTTCTCTGTGGTTTTAAATGGAACCATTTTTTTGGGTGGGGGCGGGGTGGTCACTTTGAATTATGTTAAGGGACCTGGCATACAGTAATGACAAAAAGCACATTTTGATTGAGCGAAGGCACAAAAAGTGTGCGGTTATGTACTGAAACTTAGTCTTTTTTAATATACTTTGGAGGCATATTTTGTGTTATCAGCTCTCTAGTGGTTGCACTCTTTCTTCAATCACTCTTATCTTATCACTCTCTCAAATTAATTAATTAAAGTATCATACTGTAAACATCTTCTGCCATATTGACTGACCAACAAATCCTTACAGTTTAGAGGTATTGGTACTTTTCTGGGAACTATTAGCATGTTGGAGTGCTGTTTTTTTGTTCACTGTTCAAAATGCAATGTAGAGTATGGTACCGTTTCAAATGGATAGTAATAAAATCTTAACGCTAAACACATACGCCACTTTTTAATCAAGTGAGCAGCAGTGCTTTACACCACCTTGATGGTGCTATTGATTAGGTGAAGAAAGCTGTCCTGGTTGTAGAATGTTGTGCTGAATTTTCGAGACTGGGTCAAAGGCACTTAATGACTGCTTTTGATTTGCTACAGACTACTACAGCAACATGCAAAACAGAAACACTGCTTTTAACTTGTGCTATATACTGTGTGCATGTGCTACATGTTCTGGAACACAAAAGGCTGCTGTGCATCACCAGATGGGTGACAAACAAAGATCCAAAAGTTGATGGTGGTTGAGTTTCATCTTTTCTGTTTCAGGTTTCAAGTCCTTAGATACTGTGAGAAAAAGCACTATATACATTAAATGCAATCCATCAATTTATATATACTATACATAAATATGTATACAGTTTGTATACTACTGTGTGTAACCACACTCAAACACACACACACACACACACACACACACACACACACACACACACACACACACACACACACACACACACACACACACACACACACACACACTGAATGCATGATAGATGTAGTTAATTGTGTCAGCGGTTGCATTTACTAGAGAAATGTTTATGATCCCAAGCTGCAGTTTTCCATATAGAGCCAGCATTGAATGAACACACTCCTCACAGTTCTGGGGCATCATGGGCCAAATGAGCTATTATTCCATTATTCCTCTTAACTCTTCACCTCCCTATCTGGGTTCCACAGCATAGAAGCATATACCTGCCTTCTGGTAAAAATATTACATTATTAACTGAATTTTCCCTTTGATGTTTTTTATGACAAAATATTTTGCAGCTCAGTTTCGTAACAGACTATCATAATTTCAGAACTGGAGTGGTAAGACCTACTTATTGTAGGTGGAAAACATAGGATCTGGATATCCGCTCAAATAAATGACCCCTACTTAGGTGCACCATGTGTGTCTCTTCCAACTTTTGACACCCCCCAAAAGAAAAAATATTATTAAAAAAAACCCTCTTTACTTGTCCGACCCATTTATTTGGGGTAATTTTCATAGTTTATGTTTGTACATAGTGTATATTCATACAACATATTCTAAACCAAAGTAGTTTAAGTGCTTTACTTAAGGATATAGTGCTTTTGTGCCATGTATGCGGCTCCGGTTGCAGACAATTGGCCACTCCAAAACTGGGGTTGGAATTGGATATGCTCAGCCTCACATTGGGCACCAAATTTAGATTTAAAAAAAGATAATATCTAGATTATACATACTATATTATAGTGCTGTAAACGCTGTTTGAATTAAGGTTCTTGCAGGAAACTCTGACCGCAAGTACAATGCAATCCTGCTGAAAATCCGCGGTGGGTTTCTAGCATAACTTGACAGATGGAAATCATTGTAAAGACCACCCAAGAACACATGCCAAGTGCAAACCAACCTGCGTCAAATGAAAAAGAAACCCTAAAACATCAAGGACCTGCTCTAAATATACAGTATACATAACCTGTTTAGTTTGTCTCACTGTGCCCCATTGAGGGACTGATCTGATTTCAACCAAATAAAATAAGACTACAACCAGAAAGCATGTGGGCTAGGGCTACAGTACAAAAAAAAGAGGGAAAAAAATGTATCCACATGAATCCCCTGTCCAGACTCATAAGGGGTCGTGTATTCTGAAACACTCTTTCTCACTTTGTTGTTAACATTCCTGTCTCGATTTTGGACGGCATCCTGACTGCCAGGCAGTTCCTGTTGTGTAAGCAGAACAAATGGTTCTTCTTTGACATTAATCTGGTCTGGTTTAGAGTTCTCGCCTTGCTAATTATCCTCTGGTATGGAGTTTATTAGGCGCTTTGTGCTGGGTTTGCTCTGCTGATAAATGCCCAGGGCTGGGTTACAGTGGCCCAGCCAGATGGCACTGCCTGGGGGCAGGGGGAGACTGCTGTGCCTTGCCCTTTACTGGGGCTTCGGGTTCCAGGCACCAGCCACCCACCGAACAACCGAACCGAGCCAGAAGCAACAGAACGCGCCGCACGCGGCCTGGCCCCTCAACACCCAAAAATGTCACGTTCTGCCGATTCTCAAAAAATCAACTTCCAAGAAACAATCAGCTTCTCCACGGCTCGTATGAGCTCAGCAATGAACCATGAACTTGGATGAATTACAAAAAGGGGCCGGAGTTGTGTGTCCAGGTGTGTGAGTACTCTTGGAAAAGGTGAATGTTTCTTCAGGTTGAGGGTCTGTGTGTCTCCTTGGCTGGGAGCCTTCCCTAACTGCAGCCTTTTCTGCTGGCGCTCTCCTTTGACTGGCAGCATTATTAATGTGATATGGTTCCACAACGCAGACGTGTGTGCTTTCGAAGGGTAACTGAAAAGCAGAGGCAGGTGGCTGTCAGTGTCTGTGCGCCTCTTGCTGAATTGTCTGGTTATGCAGTCATCCACATGACCAATTTTCATGACTGACTAATTCTCCAATTAGCATTTCCTCACTCACCTGAGAACCAGTCACTTGATGAAATTTTGTGTCGCGAAATATTCCTTTGCACCTATGCCTAGTTTTCACAAGCACTCCATTGAGAAAGTGTTTTGCTGGTCGGTCTCCGTGTTTCAAACAAACATTAATTAAACTATATACAGTATTATTGCCTAACACACCATTGATTCAATGCTTGTGCTTCCCATGAACTCCTCTTATGCACACTTTCTTCCCAGATGAGATGTTCTGAGGAAACATGGTTTTATTGCACCTGGGCTCACTGCAATGATGTTACACTTTTTATGCGTCACACTGGCTGGAGTGAACAGGAGAAAGCACTGCTTAGTCATACTGAGTGAAAACATGATGTCATGTGCTCTCCTCCACTTGTTCCTGGATGTGAAGAGTTCAAGACTCAAATACTGTATACATAACTAAAAGTAGACAGCAAAACACTACTGACATTAAAGTAGCTAAACACTGCTGTCAAACACTAGCAATCAAACAGTCAAATATATATCAGTGTAAATAAGCTGACAGATTTGCACAGGATCTATCCCTCCGGTTTCCTGCAGCAGCCCCGCCTCCGACTACATAGGACCTCAGGGATACAAACCCATTAGGAATGGAGCTTTTACAGTAGTGTGAAATTAAATAACTATGAAAGTGAATTCAAATAGCAAATTTTCATTTTTATTGGAATGGTTACTTGCATTACTCCCACCATATTTTAACACTGGCTCTCATTTTAGGTATACGTCATTTTATAAGTTGTAAGTGGGATCTCATTACAACATTTAGGCCTATTTTATTTTCTAGTCGATTTTCTGAAAGAGGCAGCTTAATAAGATAATGCATAATAATAGGCTGTCTATTGTTGACAAATCCTAGCAAAAATGCTACTCTTCTTAAATTCTCAAAAATAAAAACATACAAACTGGAGTTAAAGGTCGTAAAGAATGTAGCACACCTGTGTTTATTACAGATAATTTAAACAAAGTTAGATATGGTTCTTGCAATGCCATAAAAGACAAATAATCATTGAGGAGACATTGAAAGGTGAGAAAAGGCGACTTCTGGCCACCAAGTTCAACTTGAACTTCTAGCACTGTTAATTAATAAAAGCATCATAAACGTGTTGAGAAGTATTATTGTGTGTATTTTCAAGTTCTTTTCATTATGCCATTCCCCCTAAAGCTGATTTTAGATGGACCCAACACACAGATTTTCAAGTTTTTTGCCATTGAAAAGTATGACTGTTCAATGCTAACCTTTTGGTGCAAATTACCAGTGTTTTTCCATAGTACCACAGGATTTTCCACGACTTACCAACAAATGAAAAAAGAAAAAATCGGAATATTATTTGTCAACTTTGGGAAGAAAACATATTTGTATACAACACATTATCTATCAGGTTTGGATACACCCCTAGTAACCGCTATAGTTAAAGAATGCAGTTTAAGGTAGGGTACTCATCACCCGGTGTGTCTGTACATGTCTGAATAAGGTATTTACACGTAACACATTTCCATTTACCAACCTTGTCATGTGGCACCAACGGAATTACATTGTATGTCCAAATTAATTATTTTACAATAATGCACTATTCCACTGGGCTTCAATTGTATTTGTATATTATTAAAGATGCTGCAACAAATGAATAGGCAGTATTTTTAGTTTTGTGTCCTTGGATAGCTTGAAAGGCAGATAATAAAATGTACGACTCATTACTATTACATCAATTAACTCTGGTATTGTCCGAATAAATAATATAGGCTAAATATCTATGGAAAGAGGGGGAAATCACTGATAATTGGTAGCCTACCCACCTGATGATTTTGGGTGTAGCTATTTTCTTAAATAAACCTCTTGGAAGCAAGACGTTATTAAACAGTGCACTCTATAATCGTCCAAGGACTGTATTGTACTTATATGATACAACTTTGAGAAGAACAATGTCACCTGAAAGACTTCAGTAAATAGTTGCCGTCGGGCCCGTTTTGTCCCTGCATGTGGTGATGAGGGGTTACGCTTGACTTGGAGGTGCTCGTCTCCTTCATGAATGGAAGGAAATCCACCTGGTCTCTCTGAACTGAGACGGGAACCCCTAGGAGCTGTTGAGACATTTTCTATTTTTCCTGACGCCACATGACAGATTGATTAGCGGCTTAAGAGAGGTAAAAATGGCCACATTATGGTGTTAATGGTCCTCCACGGGTAGGGCGATGACACATCATCTGTGACAAGCCTGTTGGCTTTCTCAGCTCAATAGGCATTTTTGTGATGTTTGCACTCATGTTTGCTGTTCTGTGAGCTCTCTGGAAATTAAAGCAACATGCAACTGCTTATTTAAATATCTTCAAGGGAGAAGATGTGAGACAACTGTTTAGCACATTGAAGGGAGAAAAAAGTTAGGGATCTGAGATAGAGCAAGGATACTATTTTTCTGGTCTGAACCGACCAGGACAACTAACTTTACATTCCTGTTCCTTGCATGACAGATGCTTACTAACATTCTTATTCCATTAGATCAAATTGAAATAAAGAATGTTAATGTTTTTAAAAATGCGGCATGCTGGCTTTAGCAGACCAACAAATGTTAAGTAACTAGCCAAGAGCACACAAAGTGCATTAATTATTGTTGCTTGGTTTAATAAAATTATGAAGTGAGCTCCATTATTCTGTATTCATCAGAGGTACTTTGCACATAAATACAATCCCCGAAAAAGCTCCAAACTCTTATCTATAAAGTAAAGCTCCAAACTTACCTGGATCCTTTGTTTGACACTGATAATCACACAGACCTACATTTTATAAGGAAAGAAATGTTGAATTTAAATAGCATTATTACAATGGAAACACATGTAAACAAAGCAGAAAATCTACATATTTCCTACAGTTTATTTAAAAAAACCCATCATGGTAATTCTATGTATGATTACCAATTAGTAAACAGAACTTAAGGCCACCCATTGGCATATCCTGCGTGCAGAATCACTTTTTTTTTGTCAGGGCCAGAGCAGTGCAGCTAACAATTAGCATAGCATGGCCCCGGGAATAAAGGCACTAGTATACTTAAAACAAAATCGAAATTGGTGGATTCACGAAGGCTGTCAAACTGCTGTCGAATCTGGCGCTGGGAGCAAATGTCAGTATGCTCACTGCGACTTGAGGTCTGTTCATTTAATGACGGTCCACGCCAAATGGAGTAGAAGCTAAAAGTTTTGGATATCACAATCATTGTCTCTATGTGCTAATGTGCCCATACAAATTTGGTCAATGCGCTCCTGGAGGACAGAGACAACGATTCACACTTATCTATAAAGTAAAGAAACTAATCTAAGTGTACTTTTATAATTACAACATAGGCATTTGCAGTATTGCTATGTTGAAAAAGTAATGGCAGGATGGAAACGTAGCATAAACCCTGATGCAGTAATTACAATTATAAAATTACACATAAGTATACTTATACTTAAGTATACCGGGCCTTAAAGGCCCCAGTATACTTAAAACAAAATCAAAATCGGAGGATTTGCACAAGCAGTCAACCCGGTTTTTGTTGGTTTGCAACCAAAACGAAGCGTCTCATTGGGCTTTGATCATCGCAGTGTGTGCAGGTTGCCAGCCGAAATAGTCAAAATTGTTGCGCAGCCTCGTTCACCGTCACCTAATACACCGCCTGCAATTGGCTAGATAAGGCTAGACTTTGAGTGTTGTTAAAAAGCTGTGCCACCTGTACAATAACATGCATGTTATAACACATTATTTCAATTGTATTGCTACTTACATTTCCATAAAATACTATTTATTGTGTCTATATGCTTTCTATTAATTAGCATTAATTAGACTCATGTGGGCAAAGATCCAGCATTCCTGTCGTTTTACCTCTGCACTTACGAGATTTACCACAAAACCTGGCACAAAACCTGGAGTACTTTATGTTTCTGAATTAATTCATCCCAATGACCATCATAAAAATGAGTATTATGTGTTTGTTTGAGTGAGGACATAATCTATCTGGGTGTATCTAGGGGCTTCAGAAATGTTTCTCTTTTCCCAGATTTAACAACAAAATTCTGCTCTCAGATCTGCTTTCCAAATGAGAATGATGAGTGTTTGCCAATGAACCGTTCCTCCATAATGCCCACGCACACAGACTTGGCATGTAAAGCGCATATGGCACCTCACCGACGGTGACCAGATGGGCGAAAATTCACATGTCTGGCACGTCTGCAGAATGTCATTAGCATTTCAGCGACTCTGGATACAACCCGTATCGCATATCTGCCGATGAGTGTCTTTGTAAACACACCCAGAGTGTGCGTGAGAAGAACAAAGAACTGAACTGAAGTCAAAAGAAATGCAGGCGGGAGACAGAATGGGGAAACTCACATTAGGTGTTTTTCATGGCAATTGAAGAGGAACACAGGTAGAAACAGGTTGAGGCAACAGCAGACTTTTTGAGCCAACAACAGTTCAATACATCCTGACTGATAAATGAATGTACCTTGTCATCGATTAGCTAACCTGACAGGCTGTAGGTTAGCTAATTGCTAGCTTTTAGCTCACAAGTTCGACGTTTAGCTGAAGTACACATCATATGCTTTGACCCGATTTCACGCCCTTCATCTCTTTTTTTGGCTCATTAGCACGACATGTTTGTTCCTAAATTAAAACAAGGTAAGAGACTTGTGTCGAAGGATAACTAACTAACATTACATTTATTGCACCTAGATGGATCCATAATAAATTGTACAAGCAAATGTACCCCACCACACTGCCACATCAGACAGGCTCTTATGAAATGATTCAATAAGTGGGGCATGGGAATTAATATCCCTATATGATGGGAATTGTGGGAGTTGTTTTGAGAATGTGTTTTGCTAGTAACAACTTGCTGGGGACGTTAATTACTTGTTCGTCTGACTGGTATTGGCCATGTGCCACTGAAAGGTTAGCTCTGGGTTGCAACCTACGTATATCCCATTTCTTGACAAATCCTGTAAGCGTCGCAGTAGATGATCGTGGTCTACACATAAGAAATTGAGTACGGTTGGGCTTGTCCAAAACCAGTTTGATATGCATCCGGATCCGGAGGTAGTCTGGTTTGGATTCCACCAGTGTCTATCCTGATTGCAAATTCTCTTGCATTTGTGCTTTAATTATTTTTTAGATTCACTTTCAAGTTGGAGCCTTTGAAAGCAAAAGCTAATGTAACAATGTAATGCCTAATGGAGATGTACATGAAAACATGAGGCATCCGTGCATCTTGACTGAGGTTATGTTTGAATTCTCAGGGGATTAACCAGGCAGTAAGACTGGCCAAACGAGGCAGCCCTGACACACAGGTTGTATGTGGGTTAATATGTTGCTTTGAATGGATGTCAGCATACTTAACTTGCACGCTACCTGCCCACATTCATCTTAGCTGAAGCTGAGTTATGTATTAACATGCAATACATGTCAATATTCCTTTAAACCATAATAACCAAAGAACCATGAAAGCTGGAGCAATCTAACTAGCTGCACACCTCAAGTTCTACCTGTCCTGGGGGTAATTTTTGATCTCACAATACATATATTTTTTGTAAAGCCACAAATGGATTCTACTCTACAGTCAATTTGCATCAAAAGAAATACATGATTATGCATGTGTCAATAAGCATGGACTGGAGCAATATTACAAATGATGTGTCTGTGAAGTTCCTTGTGGTTTAGCATTTGTATGAAAAAAATAAATTACAAATATAAGTTCAGGTATGTACCCCAAATGTAGGTTGGATGTACACCCGTATACCAAGCCCAGGACAACACCGCTATCATTTCATCGAGAGAATGAATAGATTTTTCTCACTTGAAGGAGCGGGACACATTTATCATTCCGCACTAGTGCTTGCAATAGTCCAGATGCTCTGTGTACTGTTAGCCAAAGAGATCTTTCACTCTTAAAATGAATGCAGAGTCTGACACAGAATGGCTCTGAACAAGCATTTGCTGACAGATTGACGATGAGTAGTGCGCTATGCGCAGTATATTTGAAGTTAGGCCTATCTATTTAACACGATTTCCCACAGTAGTTGATGTGGAATGCCAACTCAACAGCTTTTGTGAACCACAGACAGAATCACCTACACAGTGCAATGTTCAGTGTTAAATTAACTCTCACAGTGTACACGTGGTCCCTGTTGGACTCATATGTAGACTCTAAGAGTTAACTTAACACTGAACATTTTGTGTATCATTGGAAACACAGCTGATGGTCTCATGAAGCACCTTCTTGCATTTCTGGTCTGGTATTTTTCTACGATAGGTTCAAACAGGACTTGACTTTACATGCCCCTCTCGTCCATGCCAGGCACTGTCGCCTGCTCGCCTCTGCGCGGAGTTCATGAAAGGTAAAAAGACCGCCGTGCCACCGGGCCCCCGCATTTGATCGAATAAACCCCACATTAACATGCTATGATTATGCCTGTGGTTGCAGTTGGTGCCGTGAAATTAGAATGGCACTAAAGCAAAATCAGTCTCAGCCACAATTGGGCTGAATGACACCTACAAAACAGCCCATTAAAGAGATAATTCTGGCTCTGTTCCAACTGGAAGACTCTGAGAGGAACCGGAGAGGTCCTGAAGCTTTCGCCAGCTCGTTTCTCGCCCTATAAAAATAACTAAATTATTACTTCCAAGCCCACATTCCATACTGAAAGTTGAGCTGTGAGAAAAGAGGATTCTTAAATCTCCAAGTGATCTGGACCAAACAACCCACGGCCCGAGCAGATTTATTATGTCTTGCATTACACACGCCCCCCCCCCCCCCCCGATGGCTTCACATCGTTTCCGTGACAGCCTGTTCTGTTCCAGTTGCTGGTTCCCGATGTGCACATGTTCACACAGTAGTGATTTCGGTGCGGCTTGAACAGCTTCCAAATACAAACGCCCTTCAAAAGAGTGCCGCCGTATAGTGAAAATAGAACAGGTTTCTTTCTCTGTAAACAAAATAAAACAAAATGAGCGGGACTGGAGGCCTACAGAAGATGGCACACTGCTGTCGAATGTGTACACACGTTACACACAGTAAAGGCTAAACTACGCTAGACGCACTTCTGTTCTGTCCTGGGTAGCAACGACCACCCTGGCTGCTCCTTTTACAATTCCCTTGGTGAATTATCTATAACTTTTAAAAAATCAGGGTTTAATAGCTGTCTTCTTTGTCTCTGCGAGCAGCTGGCTGGAAGGCAGGCGTAGGCCCCCAGAGGGATTTAGGGGATAAATCAGACAGACAGCGATGGGGAGCCAATGGGCTGCGTGTGGGCGTGTACGGTGAGGGCCGAAAGGCAGAAAGGGCGGCCTGTCCTTGAGTGGGCACCGTACCCATCGAGTGGCAGACGCGTTGGGAACTGGGACGGCTGCCATCGGGAACTCTCGGGTTTGCAGATGACGGACACTTCAGAAATGCAACAAACAGGGAAAAACACATTTGCGAGATGACGAGCCCTCTGTGCACACTTACGTGAGCACGCGTGATAAAATATTCACGCCATTTCGAGTTTGATGGAGCTACATATCATTTGGGCATAAAAGCCCACGAGCAGCATTTGGTATTTTAGCTCAATGAGGAAAATCTGTAAATGTAACAGGGTATTTCATAGGCTGATTAACTGCCTAGGTATACGACACCTGAACGCAATGATCTTGCTCGATTATCCACACTTCCTCCTTGGACCGATGGGCCAAACAGGCTGGCACGCGGAGAAGGCAGCCGGAGAAACTGGGTCGAGCCGGGCCTCTCAGCTCTTGCCCCCCCTGAGTGCGTGCACACGTGCGCGGGGTGCCAATGTCTACAGCAGGGGGGAAAGGAAAACGCCTCCACCCTGCCGAGCTAATCTGACAAGACACTTATCAGAGGGATGCAGCGCCTGCCTCTTGGCACCTTAGATTATACGAGACAGCGCAGGGATTATAAAACGCACGGAGACGGTGCTTTCCGGTGTGAACGAGGACCGCGGACGTTTGAGCGAGATACGCTCACGTGCCGCAGCGGCTGAGGGTGGAGGACGGGTGGGGACGGAAGGCGCGGGATGGAGGCGGTGGCTGTAAAGCCATTGGCAGCGAGCATCAGGGCAGGCACGGGGGAATGCGAGTGGTGGACTTTCCGAAACGCTCCATTGCTGCGAATGTCATGAAACTATAAGCCACGGACAGCTGCGCTGCGTATGCTATGTAGGGCACGCATGATTAGGTTGGTGATTCACCTTTTTATGTTGAATTTTTTTGTTGTCACAGGGCACAGCTGTTGTATCCCTGGGCGGGTTATACAACGTGGAGCGTAGCACAGCTCCCCTGCTGGACAGCAGAGGTAACAACGAGGCCCCGCTAGGAGCGAAACTCTCTGCTGATGATGGTGGAGTACAAGTTTGCTTTGGCAGCCTTGGGTTCTCTGCTAGTACGTACATAGCCAGAGTGCCGCTTAAGCGCTTAAGTCAGTCTCACCTCACACCTGCCACACTGTCAATGAAAGGGGAGAAAAATACTCCACTTGTTTCAGGGAGCTTTTGCCAACAACAACAGAATTACTAGCAGCGCTGACAGCTCACTGTCAGTGCTGTATAAATCATCATACGCGCCACCTGCTGCAGGTTGACATACGGGCAGGTCTTTCTAAGTGTGCTGCGGCTGCCTGCCACACTGTGTCTGGTGCCGCTGTGTCTAAAACGCCAGACTGTGTCTAACACTGCGCACAACACAGAGGGTTTACTGTGCATTACACGCCACGAACAGCATATAGCATACAAAGCTGACTAGTCTTACACGCCGGTCTGCCTTGGTTTGAGTCGTGTGTATAACTCTATCTGTGCATGCTGGAATGACAGCGACGCACATTTGCAATTTTATTTGTATAGCGCTTTTTTTGTTACAGAGCCACTGTCACAGGGATGCTTTGCAGTGGAAATACAAAAGAAAAAAAAACAGTCCTGAACTCCCAAAAAGTGAGCAATTGAGGTAAAAAAAAACAAAAAAAACTCCCCAGTGGGAAGAAAAACACCCATCCCAATTGGAAAAAGATCTCGGGAGGAACTCAGCTATAGAGGGGGAGCCCATACTCCATTGGCCGACCCTGTGTAATAGCTAAGGTAGAATGAATGGTAACAGAAATGTAATGAGGGATCTATTAGAGCACAGGTTTAACACAGGTATTGCTCTGTGTGACACACACAACACACGGAACAGGCTGGATTCACTCACTGGGTGGTAGATTGGGGTGCAACACAAGGGGAGGGCCCCTGACCGTGGCTGGGGCTAGGCACCTCATGTCAGCCTGTAATGAAGATTAATGACTCGCTCGTCAGTAAATCACTGACAGTTTCTCCTACAGATGCCTCTCAAGGTTACGCTGCCTGGGAGCTCCTGTTGCATTGCATGCTGGGATACATGGAGATACCTGCTGTGCACTAACTATGCTTTCATATTTATATGTTTTATGAATGACAATGACATTGCACCAAAGGTACAGGATTTGCATTTTTTTCAAACTGGAAGTTTTTTTCCATTATGATATATTAATATTATTATTATTACTATTATTATTATTACTACAATGATACATACAGTAAAAAAAATAATATTACAATTCTGTTAAAAACAACTCTTTTATTGGTAGATATTATACAGAGCTTGTTGAAAATCTACACTCCTCTCATAAAATCTGCTGATGGTTCAACTGAATTTTGAATTATATTTGAACTGTAATTCATTATAAAATGTGCACTATGCATGCTTTTTATCCTTGGAGTAGTCCTGTGTTTACAACACTTCGCTAAAGCTGTAATCATTCTCGCGGGCACAAATGACAACAGGTTGAGAAAATCTGAACTTTTAAAGAACAATTTTATTTAATTATATAACACTATCAAACCCATTTGCAAGCTTGTGATCTCAGGACCGCTTCCTGTAGCAGTGAGAAATACAGCCAGCTTAGTGCCCTAATTGTCTGGCTGAAAAAATGGTGCGCTTCTTCAGTATTTAGCGAGCTAACATTATTCTGAACATTAATTTAGAATTGGGATGTAAAAACAGAATCGTGAGGAATAAGTAACATCAGCAGACCATCTTGTCTATCATAGCTAACACCCTTGTAAAGTATGTGACTTTTTCATGAAGACATACAAATATTATTTCTTTTCTCAAACACAATGTAATATTACATTGTTATTAATTTGGCTTTGGCCATCTAGCTAACTAGCTGGATAGCTAGAGGTAACGTTACTTACAGGTCCAACAGAAAACACGGCAACTCCTTGGAAAACTCCTCGCTTTTCAAACCCTTGAAAAACTTCAGCTGTTGCTATCGAGGAAAAGCAAATCCTAGGTTGACTGTGCTTCTTGAATGTGCTCTGTCTGCTTCACTGTACGCTTTGTGCTTCTTCATGTCTGCCATTGCAGTAGCCAGCTGGCTACAAACACTCATCTGAAACATGATCCCACCCCACAGGCCCTGTAGCCACACCCACCCCTCCCACGCCCAGAAACGTCCCGAACACATCTTAGAATAATAAACACAGGCAGAGGAGCAAGGTTTTTTTTTAAGTGCACCATAGATATGATTGAGCATGGTTATCTTAATAATATTTAGGTAAGAATCCTGCGTAGTAGAGTATTCTGGGGGCAATTGTAACAGGGGTCAATTGTAACACAATTTTTTGTTACAACTGCCCCCAATCCTGAACACATGAAACTAGCTAGCTTGCTGGATAGAATCTCAGTTTTTGAGCTTGTTTCAGATTGGTGCAATTTTATGGTGTTGCAATTGGCCCCTGTTACAATTGCCCCCAGAGTACTCTACACCTTTAAGGAGAAATATGCTCAAAATCAATAATAAACCAAACTTGATGTGTACTATAATCAAGGGCATTCACGAATGTTCTTATAATGTGCGGCAGGTTCCAGGACTAAATGTCACCCATATGATCCATTTGGATCCTTGGTTGTCAGATGGACATGGTGGTCAATCTTTATTGCTGGCACAATTAGATACGATAATCGCCAAACCTGGTTTAACCCGCTTTTCTGTTCAAAATGATTTTTATTAGGTACCGATGTCTAATTTAAATTTATATTGGGGAATGGGAATTATGCAAACTTTTGATCAGGAAACATGTCAAGTACTGATGCAATTCAAATCACCCAGTGCTAGAATTGAATCACCTGAATTGAATCGACCAAGCATATTTCAAAGGAATCTCTCTGTTTTGGTCCACAAACTGGCCCTTACTGTAATCACCAATGACCAGCCCATCTGCAAACACTTCAGAGCGCCAGCTAGGCTGCTTAGCAAATATTTCCTGCACAAAGCACTGACCTTTCTGCTGGATGAATGCCCTGGCATTACATGTACCAGCTTGACCGTGGGACACAAAGACCAAATGCACCGACTTCACCTTCATGTTCTCCGTTTGACCTTCCGTTGTGTGAAACTAGGCTTTTGTCTCCCGCTTCAAAGTGCTCCCTTTCACCGCCTGCTGCCTTTCAATGCATACTTTAGATCTTTGATAGGGAGCAGAAAGTAAGATGGACGCGCGTTATTTGTTTGTGTGAAAAATGCTCCGCGGCGCCAACAAAATGTGCTGAACCAGCCCGTAAGCGCCGTTCCTCATTTTACGTCCTAATGAATAAGGATTGCTAATGTACACTTGATGAACGGTGCTTCTGCATTGGACATGACCTACCTTTGCCCATTGAATGGTTTGATTACACGGTTCTCTGAAGCTGTCATCTTCAGGGCTGGGAGGGATCACTGTAGGGTCAGGCTGACTGAGAGGAACAGATGGCTGCTGGTGGCTGTGTGATTAGCTTTTTTCACAGTAATAACGCACAGGCGAGTGCACACACTCACAAATACACACACGCACATGCACGCAAACACACACACACACACACACACACACACACACACACACACACACACACACACACACATGCACATGCCTACACATACACATACAGTATATACATACTCAGGCACATGTGCACACACGTGCACATGCATAGACACACACACACACACACACACACACACACACACACACACACACACACACACACACACACACACCCACACACACACACACACACACACACACACACACACACACACACACACATATAAGTCCTGGGCATTTCAGTGGCATTTAATCCTTCTGTTCTCTTAACCTCTCCATAATTGCAGGGTTTTCTTTTTCTAAACAGTACATTATGATGTGGGAGTGCAATAGGAAAGAACAAAAAAAGAATCAGTTTGTCAACAGCAGCAGATGTGCAGTGAGACAACAGTAAAAGAGATGTAGAAAAAATATACCATAATGGTCACTCATAAACTGGGACAAAAAGCTATTACTTTTTAATAATAAGTTAGCACAATGTAATATTTCCAATGATTCAGGGCAATATTTAATTTAAAAAGATGAAATTCCTGTAGTTTTCTGAGGTCTTTTTATCCCTCCTTCCGGCTAGAATATATATTATTTTGCCTCCTTTTTATTTTGCTCATAAACTGCTTGATTTAGAAAAAAGTAATTGGAAGTATTAGGGTGTCTGGAGATCAGTTTGGGGTCAGGAGATTGCAAATGGCCGCTCTGGTTTTGTGTTTACGTAACAATCTCTTTGTGGAATTGGATGTTTTCTTTGGATCATTGTCATGCTGGAAAGTTCATTTTCACCCACTTCAGGTTCCTTGCTGAGGGAGTCTTTTTTAAGCTAAAGCTTTATTTTCTGGTACACGTTAAATTCCACATTTTCCCTCAATTCTAACAAGGGCACCGGAACCATGAGATGTAAATCAGACCCATATTTAAACAGATCCACCTCCAGATCTCACAGAGCGGGAGAGGAACGATGTTTCTTCTCAACATAAGCTTCACCTTTTTGGTGCCAAACATACTACCGACGGGTATGTCTGCAAAGCAGCATTTAAAATGCATCTAATCATAGTTGAGTCATCACTGAGCTTCTGGGCCTGGCAAGATCTCTGGTTAAGCCAACGATCTGCTGCACAATGTGAACTAATAGGCAGCATGGAAGAGAACCCCAATCGAGGTCAAACACATGTAACATTCCAAGGGCCAGGTGATTGTGGAAAAATATAGAATAAAATGGAATAGAGCATTATTTTTATGAGCTTTGATTTGATTACTTTTATGTGTGTACACGTTCATTCTACAAACACTATCGCAGACAAATATACTGCCATTAAAAACACTGGGGGAAGACATAAAAAGATAATAAAGATAGCATGGCATCTTTTTGCACAACTTAATAGAACGGGACCAAAGTACCACAGGGAGCCTTCCTGTTCACCATAGACATAGACAGTCTAAACACAAACATAAACACAGCAGCAGAGCAGGACTTAACAGCTGTGGAAACTTGGATGGAGAAGTACCCGGGCAAAAATCTACCGGCCCTCCCGTTAACTCCGCCGATGACTCAAATCGTAACCCTCAGCTCAACCCCAACCTCAACGCTAACCCGACAGCCCCAGTTTAAAGATGAAGAGGCATTAATGACCTAATCCAAGAATCTTGCAACCAAAAAACATGAATGCAAAACAAGCGCTGTACAGCTTCTCTGGTGTCTACAATGAAAATGCACTGACCTAGTTTTGAATTCTGTGGCCCGATTTATGTGAGTATACATTTAAATAGCTATTAATTTATGTTTTTTTTTGTTGTTGTTTTTTTTATCTTAGAAATAAACAGCAAGGCAGTTGCTCAGGGCAGGCAAAGCCCTGGAATGGCCCCTGTTTACCCCCCCCCCCCCCCCCCCCCCCACACACACCACCAGTGGCACCGGTGCTATATCTTCAGCCATATCTGCATCTACATGTGTCTGGCCTGCTTCCTGGCTGCCTCTCATTTTTGTCTGGTGATGATTGATCTGACTTTGCAGAGAAAAAGGCAAAATGGATCCTTTTTGTCACACATTCAGAACCTCACCGGCAGATATATTTGCCTCCGCTCCAAGAAATGGTCCACAATTTCACGATTCAGTGTGCGGCATGGTCGGAACAGACAATTCTCACCCTTGTTAACAACAGAAAGAGAGAGACAAAGGTTTTGAAAAGACTTTTTTAAAAATCTAATTTTAGTTCATTAGTTCAGTTTGTGGCCAGTATTTGTTCACTGATACCTGACGGAAGGACATTAGACCAGTGAAAGAGATAAACAAGCTGCTTCCTGACTTACGAACCAGACTCTGTTTAAGCAAAGAACGAGAAGCTTTACATTTGAGTAAGAGGAAGAGAAAATATATCCTCTAAGCCCCCCAAATCCCCAAATCTTTCTCTGACAGTGTGGACTTTCTACTCTCAGAAAGTGAAACGCATCTGGATTTATTTCTCTCACTTACAATCTGCTTTTAGACCCCACCTAATCAGTTTATTAAGTTAACAAGTGACCTTAATAATGATATTGTGCTACCAAAATGTCCAGTACTTTGTAAAGGTCATGATCATTTTAGACAGTCATTGTCTGGCCAATATCCCACACCTTGTCCCTTGTCTTTGTTCACAAATATTCCAATGTGTCCTGAAAATGCACAGTGTCCTGGTTGCAAAATGCCCGCGCCTGATCAGACTGTCGCCTAACCCGAGAAAGCCAACGCAAACACCGGAATAATTCTGAGGTATTCGTTACATCTTGATTCCCAGACAATGGGCAAAGCCCTTCCTTATGTAATTTGATATGTAGCCATGGTAACCTGTTCTACTGCTGGGACACAGAAACTGTAATTCCCACAGACACGGGAGAGAATGTTTATTTGTGAATTTGCAGTGCTGGATCATTTTACAGCTCATGTAAAGCCAGGTAAACTTCAAAATGTCAGTGGTGGGGAGACAAGCAGCCATGCAAGTGCATCCAAGGGACAGGATCCTCCGGGTGACGCCCCAATACTTCCCAGCAGTGTTTGCTTTACCTGTGGGTACTTGGGGCAAACCTACAACCCTCTGGTTTCAGGGTGGAAAATTGAAACACAAAGTCACTTTAAACCCGATTTGTCCTGTTTGGCCTGACTGGCATAAGGGGTATTGCATTGGAGTGGCCATTGAGAGACCTATCAAAAGGCAAAGTGGCCCTAATCCCTGTACACTGCAAAAATGCCCAATAACCTTTGGCTGAGGGACCAAGTCAAAATTCATTCCGCTGGTGAATTCACTCCATGACCCCAAATTTTGCAGGGATTAAATGCATAAATGTACAATTTTCCCAACACTCTGTGTGCCCTCTATGTTAAGAGATTAATATTTATTTGAATACTGTTATAACTGAGTTGGTCGGTCTGATCATAGCAGTAACTGTATAATATGACATCTTTATCAATAAATCAAAGCATTACACTGTAGTTATTGGCACTGCTGCTCTTGTTATCCTATTGAATGTACTTCACATGCACATTAGTGTTTGTTCTCAACACTTAAATCTGTCTATGTTGCTGTATCTGCTACATAATAATTATCGGCACTTAGCAGATTCCTTTTTTTGCTGTTTCTATACTGATAAGTCAGTCTGACAGATATTTAGATGTATTCTTCAGGTAAATAGGTCATCCTGCTTTCCAGTATCTGTCAAATAATTATGAACTATGCTCACAAGTGCTCTGCTGCTCTATAGTTTCTTCAGAGTGGTTAATACTGAGGAATGGTAAGTATTGTTTTGTTCATTAAGTGAACATGTCATGGCAGTTATTTCTCTGGGTTTCTGCCTCTGGAGAGGGGAGTTGTCATTACACGGGAAACCGCAGCTAAGCACGTACACGCACATGCTGCGATTGTCAGAAAACTTCACACAGGATTTACTGGCAGCACCAGTGTCCCTTCATCACGCTGAGATGTTCTCTGAGTTAGGATATCTGTGCACAGCTCAGCTGTTTTAATGAACAGGCGGAAGTCCCTGGTACTTATCACATGTCAACGTCCCAGCGTAATCCCTCTAATCCTAGGCTATTTCCTTACATCTTCTGTAATTCCTTAAATCCTCTTTATTTATTTATTTTTACATCTTCCATTTTAACTGAAATTAAAATAGTTTAATTACTTAGCCGTGACCTTTTTACTTGACACTTGTTATACTGTAGACACCGCGAGGTACAGATCAAAGAAAAAGTAGAATCACTTCATTGTTGTTTATTATTTGCCGATTTTGTATCCTCTTCCTTAATGACTGCTTAACATCCTCTTCTTTAAAAATCACTCTCTCTCTCTGTAGCTACTCACTCTTTCGTGACCTTTTCATCTTATAAAAAAAAAGACTGAAAAAGGCAAAATGGGGGCATCCAAATGAATCCCGCTAAAACGAGTGTGAAATGTTATACAACCTGCGCCCGTGGGGCAAGACTTAGCTTCTCTGCCCTGAATCATGAAGAACTTAATTATTCCTTATCACCAGAGAATTTGTGTGATTATGTAATACTTCAATATCCCATTACGTTCTTCTCAAGCAGTAAGATTGACAATCAGGCCTTGAATCAGTGAACACACTAATACCAAACAAAGGACTGGAAAGTGCTTAGAGGGCGTGACGACAGCTGGACAAATTGCACCATCTAGTGGTGAACAGTGTAACCGTCACACGCCAAAACGATAACATGTCGCAAATGTTCTGAGCTGAACACAGGCTATTCAAACAAGAATAGATTATGTCGTGTCAACATCAAGTTGAATTGGTCATATACTGTATGTGTGTGTGTGTGTGTGTATATATATATATATATATACTGCATACAGACGGGTGAAAAATTAAAGGAAAAAAAAAACCACTCAGTCTAAAACATTCATTCTCTGAAATAACTGAAGTAAATGCTGATTTTCGACACACTATTCTAATTTCTTGAAATACTGTTTTGGGGGTTTTCTGGAGCTGTAAGCCAAAATTATGAAAAATGAAACAAATAAAGGCGAGAAATATTTCACTTTGTGTGTAATGAATCTATAATCTATGAAAGTTTCACTTTTTGAATGGAATTATGGGAAAAAAACAACTTTTCCATGATATTCTAGTTTTTTGGAAAGGATCTGTATAGTGTCTTAGTAAGGTGTTGGGCCACCACAAGCCGCCAGAACAGCTTCAATGTGCCTTGGCATATACACTGCCCGGCCAAAAAAAAAGTCGCACACTGTAATATTTTGTTGGACCGCCTTTAGCTTTGATTATGGCGCGCATTCGTCGTGGCATTGTTTCGACAACCTTATGCAACGTCACAACATTTATTTCCGCGCAGACTTGCATTAATTTTTGGCTGAGATCTTGTATTGACGACGGGAGAGTCGAACCACTCCGTGAAGTCTTCTTCAGCACATCCCAAAGACTTTCAATGGGGTTAAGGTCAGGACTCTGGTGACCAATTCATGTGTGAAAATGATTCCTCATGCTCCCTGAACCACTCTTTCACAATTTGAGCCCGATGAATCTTGGCATTGTCGTCCTGGAATAAGCCCATTGATGGGATAACCTGGTCATTCAGTACATTCAGGTACTCAGCTGACTTCATTTTATTGCTGCATAACGTTGCTGAGCCTAGACCTGACCAATTGAAGCAACCCCAGATCATAACACTGCCTCCAGAGGATTGTACAGTGGGCACTATGCATGACTGGTGCAACTGCAACTTTTTTTTTGGCCGGGCAGTGTAAATTCTACCACTAGTCTAGCTTAGATTCTAGTCTCTTGAACTGTACTAGAGGAATGGAACACCATTCTTACAAAAGATATTCCCTCATTTGGTGTTTTGATTATAGTGGTGGAGAGTGCAAAATTTCCCTTAGGTGTTCAATTTGGTTGAGATCTGGTGGCCATAAGGGCCACAGCAGATGATTCACATCATTTTCATACTCATCAAACCATTCAGTGACCCCTCGTGCCCTGTAAATGGGGGCATTGTCATCCTGGAAGAGACCACTCCCATCAGGATATAAATGTTTCATCATAGGATGAAGGGGATCACTCAGAATAACTTTGTATTGATTTGTATTGACCCTTCCCTCTAAAGGGACAAGTGGACCCAAACCATGCCAGGAAAGGTCCCCCCACAGCATAACAGAGCTACCGGAGCCCCACACTGTAGGGGTTTTTCCTTTAATTTGTCGCCCGTCTGTTTATACAGTTGCACTCAAAATTATTCAACCCCCTTCACTTTTTGCACACTTTATTGTGTTGTAGATTTAATTTTAGATGGATAAAATTGCCATTTTTGCCCATCAATCTACACTCAATAACCCATAATGACAAAGTGAAAACATGTTTTTAGAAATTTTTGCAAATGTATTAAAAATCAAAAACTGAAATTTCACATGTGCATAAGTATTCAAATATTTCATATTTGGTCACATATCCTTTGCATGCTGTTACTTCCTGAAGTCTGTGACCCATCAACATCAAAAGACTCTTGATATCTTATTTTCAGGTACTGTTACAAGCGATACTATAACCTCTCTGCATTTGAATGGATCTCTATGGGAATTGGGGGGTGAGACTAGATTCAGCTGTAAATTACACTGGTACAGTATGTAACACATGACTGACGAAATGGCTGTAAGTTATCAAGGGCCTAAGGTATCAAACGAGCCCCAAACCATCACTCTATGGCCAGAAATGGAGTAGATATGGATGGATCACTTTAAGGGTTTCTTCTCCTGACTCATTTTCCTATAGAACTCTATGGGGAAAAAAGTTAAAGACACTTGATATCTTATTTTGTGGTACTCTTACATGCGATACTATAACGTCTCTGCATTTGAATGGCTCTCTATGGGAATTTGGAGGTGGGACTAGATTTAGTTGTAAATTACACTGGAACAGTATGGAACACATGGTTGAATAATGGTTCTAAGGCATCAAGGGTCTGGCGTATCAAACAAGCCTTAAACCATCACTCTGCTGCCAGAAATACAGTTGATATGGATGGATAACTTGAAGGGTTTCTTCTCCTGACTTATTTTTCCATAGAGTTCAATAGGAAAATTTGTCAGGAGAAACAACCCTTAAAGTGATCCATCCATATCTACTGCATATCTGGCAGCAGGGTGATGGCTTGAGGCTGGTTTGATACGTCAGACCCTTGATGACGTACAGCCATTTTACCAACCATGTATTCCATACTGTTCCAGCATAATTTACAGCTAAATCTAGTCTCACCCCCCAATTCCCATAGAGATCCATTCAAATGCAGAGAGGTTATAGTATCGCTTGTAACAGTACCTGAAAATAAGATATCGAGAGTCTTTTGATGTTGATGGGTCACAGACTTCAGGAAGTATACATTATACATTACATTATACATTAAAGCAAAGGGGTTGAATACTTATGCACATGAGAGATTTCAGTTTTTGATTTTTAATACATTTGCAAAAATTTTCACTTTGCCATTATGGGTTATTGAGTGTAGATTGATGGGCAAAAATGTCAATTTTATCCATTTAAAATTAAATCTACAACACAATAAAGTGTGCAAAAAGTGAAGGGGGTTGAATAATTTTGAGTGCAACTGTATGTAAGAATAGATTTTTCTAGCCCAGTCATATATAACCTGCAATTTCCACAGCTGATGTGGAAGAGTGTAGACAGACACACCCTCTCCTCTGAAGCATATAATGTTTAGTTTCACTCTGCAGACCACAAGCCAAGCTTGCACAGACATGAGTCGGAGGATAACACTTTGCCATGCAGTTTTAGCAGACAGACCGGCCACCCGATTGCCCAGTGGGGGTCACTCGGGTGATAAGACATGTATTCCTGTGGACTGAACCCTCCCTATTCCTGGGTGACGCTGCCGCCAAGTATGGTACAGAGTCAGCACTAGCAGTGTCAATGTAACAGGCTGAGCCACCCAGCAGCCAGGCTTGTGGATACAAAGCCGTGCTTGCAATCAGTGCTGAATTTCACCAGTTGTGAGGAAATGCGTGAATACATGGAGGATTATTTCCTTTCTTACGTATCCTGTAAAAAAGCATCACTGTTCAGTGGAGTTATCCAAAGCATGACTTCCTGGCTCCTACTATAGTTATGGCAAAGGTTGTAGTGTTATATCCACCACTTTCAATGTCTTCAGTGAGAGGTAAAGATGTGACCGCCATCTGAAGCCAATCAATTAATTTGATTCCACTGTAAAGGCTATGATGCTAACTCCACTTTAACATCTATGTGTTTCTTTCTGGTATTTGAAATGTCTACTTTAATACATGCCATTGATGAACACTTTTCTGATACGTGTTCTGATGCATATGTAATGTTCCGCTCCCTTCCTGTTCGTTTTCTGTATTTTCCTGTTTTCCCTCCGTGTCATGTTGGATCCTTTTGTCCGTGTTTTCCCCGCTGCTGCGGTCTGGGCGTTTCCTTCCCTGTCTTGTTCGTTTGGTTGTCTCACTTCCGCCTTTTCACTCCGTCCCCCCTCGTTGCATGCATTTCCTCACCTGGTGTCTTGTAATCACTCCTGCTTATTTTCCACACCTGTCCCTTGTTTAGCTCTATTATTAACCTCACTATTTATTCCTTCGGCTGGCTGCCAGTCGGCGCCAGTTCGTTAACGTTCGTCACGCGGTGTTAATGCTCGTTGTTTTCCTGGTCGTGTTAAAAGAACTACTCGCTTGGTCGTGGGATATTATCCCCGTGCAGCTTGGGTTCCGCTCCTAACTACAGTCTGGTAGTTAACCACCCCGTCAATTCTTGTCGTGCATGCAGCTAACCTGTTTCCCTTCTCCTCCATCTAACCCAGCTCCCATTCTCCCGTGGCAGTGTTCGTTTCCCCCCGTTATCGTTGTGTGTGTTGCGGTACCTCCACCTCCAGCTCGTGTAGGCTCCGGGAGAGCTTGCTACCTGGCTACCCTCCAGTTGTTCCTGTCCGACCGAAGAAGCCAGCGAGTTCTTCGGCACCGGCTCCTGGAGCTCTGGAGACAGTCAGCTCCTTCCGGACCTACCGCAGCTACGCCACACTACCCAGCTCTGCCGTGCTTCACCAACCACCTCCCTCTCAAACCCTGCACCTCCGTGAGAACCTCCCGGTCATTCCCGTGCCTTCCCTTGCACTAACCCTACCTGTTTATTTTTGTTCTGTACCGGTGCAGTCAATCCGGTCCAGTTCCTGTCCTGCCGTAGTGAGCCGCTCCCCAGCAAGTTCCAGTCCAGGTGTGAGCCTCGCACCTACCTGTCCAGTCCAGTTCCGGTTTGGAACAAATCCGTTCCAGACCCTTGTTCCAGTGTGGACCTCCCGGTCCAGTTCCAGTCCAGTCCAGTTCCAGTCCAGTCCAGTTCCGGTTTGGAACAAATCCGTTCCAGACCCTTGTTCCAGTGTGGACCTCCCGGTCCAGTTCCAGTCCAGTCCAGTTCCGGTTTGGAACAAATCCGTTCCAGACCCTTGTTCCAGTGTGGACCTTCCGGTCCAGTTCCAGTCCAGTCCAGTTCCGGTTTGGAACAAAACTGTTCCAGACCCAGATTCCAGTGTGGACCTCCCGGTCCAGTTCCTGTCCAGTCCAGTTCCGGTTTGGGAACGAAACATTCCTGACCTGCCAGTCCAGCTCCGGCTTGGAGCAGCCCGTCCCGGGCTTCCTACTGTTCCTGCGTAATATCGTGTTTTTCCTCTCCTGTACAGTGTTGGGACTACCCCAACACTTAATTTATTAAAAGACCCTCTTTTGTGAATCTGTCTCCTGGTCGTTGCACTTGGGTTCGTCCCGTTTCTGGTTCGTAACAGAACGAACTGGCCAAAAATCATGGACCCAGCCGACCTAGAGCAAATTCGTCACGCCTTCTCCTGCCAAACTGCGGTCAGCGACCAACAGGGCCGACGTTTGGATGACGTGTTGGAGGTGCTGAGGGTCATCACGGAGCAAGTAGCACAGCTAGCTCTCCACCAGCCGCTTCCGCGTATTCCTATGGGCCCTACACCGCCCGCGCCGGATCCGCCGGTGGATCCTTCTGTGTCCACTTCTCTCCGTGAGCCCCGCGTTCAACATCCAGAATTATACCGCGGGGAATTGGGAAAATGTCGCGAATTCTTGATGAAATGCGACATTGTATTCCGGATGCAGCCCTCCTCCTTCGCCTCCGACCCATGTAAGATCGCCTTCATAATGAGCAGTTTGGGAGGTGGTGCCCTGGAGTGGGCTACATCCATTTGGGACAGCCAAGCCGCGCTCTGCATCAACTTCGCCGCCTTCACTGCTGAGATGCGGCGTGTTTTCGATCACCCTTCCTGTGGGCGAGACGCAACGCAACGCCTACTTCGGGTCCGTCAAGGAAGCCGCAGTGTCGCGGAAATGGCAATCCAATTCCGTACCCTCGCAGCGGAGTCCGGATGGAATGACACCGCCCTTCAGGGGGCTTTTCGCCAGGCGCTTAGCGAAGAATTAAAGGACCAACTTGCCACCCGTGAGGAATCAACTTCACTCAATTGCCTTATTAGCCTGGCCATCGCTATTGACAACCGTCTCCGTATCCGGGCCCGTGAGCGAGGGGGGAACTCCGGTCATCAGCATCAGCAACACACTCGCTCGCACCCTTCTGCCTCTGGACCCAGAGCGGCGTCTGGTGTCTCCGAGGAGGAGCCCATGCAACTGGGCAGAGTTGCGGTCAACGCCGAGGAGCGCCAACGTCGCTTGCGATCAAGATCTTGTTTTTACTGTGGCAAACCAGGCCACCAGATCGCCTCATGCCCCATTCGCCCAAAAGAATAGGCTCGCCAGTAAAACTGGGCGTACTGACGAGCCCAATCATACCTTGCCATGCAGCTCAGAATCGCCTGGTCTTCAAGGCCACTCTCCTTTGGAGGGACAAGTCCGAAGTTTCGTCGGCCCTTATCGACTCTGGGGCCGACGCTAACTTTATGGACATCACCTTCGCCAGGAGGGCCGGCATCCCCACGGATCTACTACCCTCTCCCATCACTGCCTTTGCCTTAGACGGTAGAAGTCTGGGGTTAGTCACCCACTCCACCGTTCCCGTGCAGCTCGTTTTATCCGGCAATCATCGGGAGAGTATTCAACTTCTGCTTATCAATTCTCAACAATCCCCCATAGTTTTGGGTCAGACCTGGCTCCGCCTTCACAACCCTCATATCGACTGGCAAGCCGGTCGTATCCTGGCGTGGAGTAGTCACTGTCTGGCTAGCTGTCTCCGTTCCGCTCTCCCCCCTCCGGGGTCCAAGAATTCCAGCACCAACTTACCCGAACCCGATCTGTCCAACGTCCCCAAGCAATATCACGACCTCTCCCTTACCTTCTCTAAATCACGCGCTCTGTCCCTACCTCCTCACCGACCCTACGATTGTTGTATTGACCTGCTGGCGGGAGCCAAGCTTCCGTCTGGTCGTCTCTACAGTCTGTCGGGTCCGGAGAAACTCTCCATGGAGGAGTATATTCATGAGTCCCTCGCCTCGGGCATCATCCGCCCCTCCTCTTCTCCTGTTGGTGCTGGGTTCTTTTTTGTGGGGAAAAAGGACGGCTCACTACGGCCCTGCATCGACTACCGAGGGCTAAACCAAATAACCGTCCGCAACAAATATCCTCTTCCCCTTATTAATACTGCATTTGAACCCCTCTCGCAGGCCGTCATTTTTACAAAGCTCGACCTCCGTAATGCGTACCATTTGGTGCGTATACGGGAGGGGGATGAATGGAAGACTGCCTTCAATACCCCGTTGGGCCACTACGAGTACCTAGTGGTCCCCTTCGGCCTTACTAACGCCCCGGCAGTCTTTCAGGGCATGGTAAATGACGTCCTGCGAGACCTGTTGGGGAAAACTGTGTTTGTCTATATCGATGATATTTTGATTTTTTCTAAGTCCCCTCAGGAGCACATTCTCCATGTCCGGGAGGTTCTCCAGCGTCTGCTTGAAAACCAGCTCTTTGTCAAGGCAGAGAAGTGCGCCTTCCACGTCTCCTCAGTCCCGTTCCTCGGCTTCGTCATCGAGGAGGGCAGCATCCGGGCGGATCCTGCCAAGATCAAGGCGGTGACAGAATGGCCCCAACCCACCTCTCGTAAGCACCTGCAACAGTTCCTTGGTTTTGCCAATTTTTACCGTAGATTTATCCGTAATTACAGTGTCATTGCTGCTCCCCTAACCAAACTCACCTCCACTGCTTTTTCTTTTTGTTGGAACTCCGAAGCTCAGCTCGCGTTCGAACGCCTTAAGACTCGGTTTTCCTCGGCCCCTATTCTTTGTCACCCTGACCCTACCCGCCAATTTACGATTGAGGTGGATGCCTCCGACACCGGCGTGGGGGCCATTCTGTCCCAACGAGCCGCCTTGGACAACAAGCTCCATCCCTGTGCTTTCTTCTCCCGGAGGCTGTCCTCCGCCGAGCGGAACTATGATGTCGGGGACCGGGAGCTTCTGGCCATCAAGCTGGCTCTTGAGGAGTGGCGCCACTGGCTGGAGGGGGCAGGTAACCCCTTTATTGTTTTAACTGACCACCAAAACCTTATTTACCTTAAATCTGCTAAGAGGCTTAATGCCAGACAGGCTAGGTGGTCATTATTCTTTGCCCGATTCAATTTTTCTGTGTCCTACCGCCCCGGTTCCCGCAATATCAAGGCGGATGCCTTATCCCGTGTTTTTTCCCTTCCCTCCAGTCCTGCTGACCCCGAGCCCATTCTACCGGCTTCCTGTATGGTGGCTGCGGTCTCATGGAGGATTGAGGAGATTGTGAGGTCCGCCCAGACTTCCCACCCTGACCCCCGTAGTAACCCTAACTCCTCCCTGTTTGTTCCCAACCCCGTCCGCTCCCAGGTCCTTGAGTGGGTTCACGCCTCCTGTCTGGCGTGTCACCCAGGTGTTGCCAGAACGACCACCCTCGTCAGGAGGAGTTTTTGGTGGCCCACGCTCAAGGAGGATACCCGTGCTTTTGTTCTGGCCTGCGCAGTGTGCGCCAGGAGCAAGGCTTCCCACCAGCCTCCCTCTGGTCTTCTCCTTCCCCTCCCTGTTCCGGGCCGTCCTTGGAGCCACATTGGCGTAGACTTCGTCACCGGTCTGCCATTGTCAGAAGGCAACTCCGTCATTCTGACAATTGTGGACCGGTTCTCCAAGGCGGTTCACTTTGTTCCCCTCCCTAAGCTCCCGTCCGCCCTCGAAACTGCGGAGCTCCTGGTGTCACATGTGGTCAGGCTGCACGGGATCCCATCCGACATTGTGTCGGACCGTGGGCCCCAATTCTCCTCCCAGGTGTGGAAGGCGTTCTGTGTAGCCCTGGGGGCCTCGGCCAGTCTGTCGTCTGGTTTTCATCCCCAGTCTAACGGCCAGGCAGAGAGGGCGAACCAGGACCTGGGGGCCGCCCTGCGGTGCGTCACTGCACGCAATCCCGCCTCCTGGAGCCGTTTTCTTCCCTGGGTAGAGTACGCCCACAACTCTCTTAAGAGTGCGTCTACAGGGTTGTCCCCGTTCGAGTGCTCATTAGGCTACCAACCTCCTCTCCTGTCGGCCCAGGAGGCCGAGGTAGCAGTCCCCTCCGTCAAGTCCCACATCCTCAAGTGCAAACGCGTGTGGAGACTTGCACGCACCGCACTCCTGCGCTCAAATTCCCGTTCTCAACGTCTGGCGGACCTGCACAGGACCGCAGCCCCTAAGTACAGAGCCGGTCAGCAGGTCTGGCTTTCTACATCCAACATTTCCCTTCCCTCTTCCTCTAAGAAACTTCGGCCCCGTTTTATTGGTCCCTTCCCTGTTGTTCGTCTCATTAACCCCGTTTCCGTTAAACTCTCCCTCCCCTCCTCCCTCAAGGTCTACCCCGTTTTTCATGTGTCACAGATCAAGCCTGTCGCCTCCAGCCCCCTCAGTGCCCCTACCCTCCCTCCTCCACCCGTCCGGGTCATCGACAACGCCCCGGCCTACACGGTGGACCACATTATCGACATCCGCCGTAAAGGTCGGGGCTTTCAGTACCTCGTGGACTGGGAGGGGTATGGTCCTGAGGAGCGGTCGTGGCTCCACAGGAGCCTCATCCTGGATCAATCATTGATCCAGGATTTCCACAGTCGCTTCCCTCTCAAGACCAGGCCGCCAGGTACGCCAGGGGGCGTACGTTGAGGGGGGGGGTACTGTAATGTTCCGCTCCCTTCCTGTTCGTTTTCTGTATTTTCCTGTTTTCCCTCCGTGTCATGTTGGATCCTTTTGTCCGTGTTTTCCCCGCTGCTGCGGTCTGGGCGTTTCCTTCCCTGTCTTGTTCGTTTGGTTGTCTCACTTCCGCCTTTTCACTCCGTCCCCCCTCGTTGCATGCATTTCCTCACCTGGTGTCTTGTAATCACTCCTGCTTATTTTCCACACCTGTCCCTTGTTTAGCTCTATTATTAACCTCACTATTTATTCCTTCGGCTGGCTGCCAGTCGGCGCCAGTTCGTTAACGTTCGTCACGCGGTGTTAATGCTCGTTGTTTTCCTGGTCGTGTTAAAAGAACTACTCGCTTGGTCGTGGGATATTATCCCCGTGCAGCTTGGGTTCCGCTCCTAACTACAGTCTGGTAGTTAACCACCCCGTCAATTCTTGTCGTGCATGCAGCTAACCTGTTTCCCTTCTCCTCCATCTAACCCAGCTCCCATTCTCCCGTGGCAGTGTTCGTTTCCCCCCGTTATCGTTGTGTGTGTTGCGGTACCTCCACCTCCAGCTCGTGTAGGCTCCGGGAGAGCTTGCTACCTGGCTACCCTCCAGTTGTTCCTGTCCGACCGAAGAAGCCAGCGAGTTCTTCGGCACCGGCTCCTGGAGCTCTGGAGACAGTCAGCTCCTTCCGGACCTACCGCAGCTACGCCACACTACCCAGCTCTGCCGTGCTTCACCAACCACCTCCCTCTCAAACCCTGCACCTCCGTGAGAACCTCCCGGTCATTCCCGTGCCTTCCCTTGCACTAACCCTACCTGTTTATTTTTGTTCTGTACCGGTGCAGTCAATCCGGTCCAGTTCCTGTCCTGCCGTAGTGAGCCGCTCCCCAGCAAGTTCCAGTCCAGGTGTGAGCCTCGCACCTACCTGTCCAGTCCAGTTCCGGTTTGGAACAAATCCGTTCCAGACCCTTGTTCCAGTGTGGACCTCCCGGTCCAGTTCCAGTCCAGTCCAGTTCCAGTCCAGTCCAGTTCCGGTTTGGAACAAATCCGTTCCAGACCCTTGTTCCAGTGTGGACCTCCCGGTCCAGTTCCAGTCCAGTCCAGTTCCGGTTTGGAACAAATCCGTTCCAGACCCTTGTTCCAGTGTGGACCTTCCGGTCCAGTTCCAGTCCAGTCCAGTTCCGGTTTGGAACAAAACTGTTCCAGACCCAGATTCCAGTGTGGACCTCCCGGTCCAGTTCCTGTCCAGTCCAGTTCCGGTTTGGGAACGAAACATTCCTGACCTGCCAGTCCAGCTCCGGCTTGGAGCAGCCCGTCCCGGGCTTCCTACTGTTCCTGCGTAATATCGTGTTTTTCCTCTCCTGTACAGTGTTGGGACTACCCCAACACTTAATTTATTAAAAGACCCTCTTTTGTGAATCTGTCTCCTGGTCGTTGCACTTGGGTTCGTCCCGTTTCTGGTTCGTAACAGCATATTTCCAATTTGACTCATTTCATACTAGTCAAAATCATGTTGTATTTAAGCTAACGCTGATAGGAGATAAGTACCTCTAAGTCGTTTCTCTGTATGTTGACATAATGCCTTATAGATTATCCAGAGGTTTTCTGTAAATAATGTACATATTGCATGTGTGCAACAAAGCAAATTTACCTGGGTGTATATGTAAACCATAGATTTTTAAGTGCTCCATACGGGACTTGAAATTCTTAAATCACAAAGTACAATCAAGTAAACCTGAGATTAAATGTGAAGCCACAAATTACTTTTGTGGAAGCTCTGGGAAGAACTGTTTATAATCTTTGATTATTTTGGCTGCCATCTGCTGCCTGTCAAACATAGAAGTGAGTTTTGTCTGTTCCTGGCCAACAGAACAGTTTTGACATAGGTTCTACTTCCAGTTTTGTTTGCTGGTGTAATTTTTGGCGCATTGATACAGTAACATAGACAAAGACTGTGGTTTCATTGGTTTTTAATTCAACATTCAACATAAGTATTAATCCGTCACAAGTTCATATTTTACCAGAAAATATCTATGTCTAAAAGATGCAACTTGTATTAGTGCCACCATAATAGCCATTATTATTATTATGCTGTAGGTTTAAATATGGTCCATCTCACAAGCTTTAGTAAGCTCATATAAATTGTACACTCGTCCCCAGATTCTCTCAGAAAAGATTGCCTAATTTAGATGGCTGCAATGTGCGATAATGTGGCCTAATACTGTCAGCACATTCATACTACCTAAGTAACCTTTTGTAGCCGATATCTCACTTTCTGTTGAAAATATATCAAAATGTGATATTTATATAGTAAACAATACAGTAGTTATACAGTAGTTGTTTAATAGTTTTAAGTAGTGAGGGACAGGTATGGTGGTATTCAATGCTGGTTTGTCAGGCAACAACGCAGTCCTAACCATCAAAAAGAAACGTCCACAGAACTCGTTTTCACCACAGCACTGTCACGCCAGAAGAGGCCCTCATGAGAGCCGCCTCAGTTGTGAGGACAGCTGCACTTGCCTCCCTCAATCCGCACTATTAACAATTTATGAATTTCACATTCTGCCATTGAGCCGTTTCCATGGGATCATGCGAGAAACAGAGGAGTCCTGAAGTAGAGCGGCAGGAACTCAGTGGGCAGCAAAGGAAACTGTGGACATAAACGCCATCCCAACGCCCACTCGCTCTTCTCTCTTCTCCGATTGGGAAAAAAAGATTTATAACACACCCTGAAAAAAATAATGAAATTCCCTGTCTCCTGGCTCCCGGACAAATGTTTGAACCCAAGAGTTTGGGGGGTGGCGGGTGAGTGAGGCTGTATAAGTCCATTACAGAGCCCCCGTTCTTTTCCTTAGCTTCCAAAGGTGAAGACAAGAAAGATGGCCATCCTCTTCTTCCTGTGTAGCGGGCCTGCTGCTCTCTGTCTCCCCCTGTGGGACTGGGAGGGTACAACACGTACCCTCCAAGGAGAGCGTCGCAACTCTACACTCACAAAACTCACTTACAAAGACATGCAATAAACAGCAAAAGAATCCTCAGATTAGGTTACACATTTATGTAGATTTATACACATATATAAATTTATATAATTTCAGAAATGTTAATCTGTCTTGTTGGTTTATTTGTTTACGGTACAAAATGGCAAGTCTAGCCGACATAAAAAAAACAGTTGAGTCTTTCTTTAAAAACAAAATCCCATAATAAAAATAAGTTCTATTTGTTTTATTTTACAATATATCTCTCTTCTTCCTTGGAGGGTCCCTTTTCATTTTCCTCTGGGGTGGGGTTGGGGGATTTTACAATGGGCACTTTGTGCAGCCACACTCCACGGATGTCTCCAGGTCCTCGGAGAACGAGGACCCGTCGGTGCACTTGAAGACCACTTTCCGCCTCCGGGTTTTGATGGGGGCGCAGCACAGGCCCCCCTCGCACGCCCGGGAGCACTCCACCCGCGGGACCTTGCTGGTGGAGGTGCAGGTCTTGTGGCCCTGATGCCGTTTCAGCTGCTCCCGGACCACCTCACCCTGGCAGGTTGGCTCTGTGGAGCGGAAGGTGGAGACAGGTGAAGGAAGGATGGAAATTATACCTTGTTCCACTGAGCATGATCCATCCATCCGCAACCAAGGCAATATAATTATTTAGATAGATATAAAAAGTTAAATTACTACATGACAATGCATTAAATAAAGCCAATTCCCATTGGTTGTGCTAAGTGATGCTCTTTAAATTCCTGCAGTTCCAGGATATAGCCACTGTGTGGCAGTGTTCCCTGTTTAGATCAACATTCAGCACAAACCCCTCAGTTCAGCCCTCAGGAGAGGAGGTCTTACCTGTGTCGCAGGTGGGGCCAGTGTAGCCAGGCTGGCACTGGCAGGTGGGTGCTCCACTCTCTGTCACCCAGCACTCCCCGTGTCCGCAATGGTGCCCCCTGCAGGCCGGAGGCTCCTCGCGCTGGTCGCAGTACTGCCCAGAGAAGCCCTCTGCACATTGGCAGCTGTACCCTGAGCCCTTGGGAACACACAGGCCATGGACACACCTGGGGGACAGAGAGAGGGCAGGAGAGACATTCAGCAGAGTGACACAAACTCAGCTCCTGAACCGATGAGAGACACTGTGTGTGTGTGTGTGTGTGTGTGTGTGTGTGTGATGTGCGTGTGTGGGTGCGTAAAGATAAGAATACCGTGGATTAAATTATTTATGAATGGAAAGTGTTCATGTCAACAGGTAAATGTACTTCATACAATGCCTTCAAAATGTTTTCACACCCTACTGATTATTTCTCAATTTGCTGGGTTGCAAAGTCAAAATAATATATAAGTTACTTAGTATAATGTCAAAATTAAATACAAATATTTTGATGAAATTCGTCTGAAATTAGATTCAAAATAAAAACCTGATAATGAGCCAATTGATAAGTATTCACCCCTTTTGTATTAACAACCTGAATCATGCCAGTTGAATTCCATTTGCTTGAGAGATCACACTAAATACATTAACAAAGTCCACTCATGTTGCTTTTGAATCCACCTGTATTCAATTGCATGATGCAGAATTAATATCACTGACAGATCAGATCAAACACACTGTCATTAAGACCAATGAACTGTTGGAGATGCAGCTGTAGAAGTTGGTTGAAGCTGGAGAAGGTTATAAAAACAATCATATAAAATCATCATATGGCTCAACCAAGACACTACCAAGACCAGGTCGTCCTACCAATCTGAGCAATCGGATGAGAAGGGCAGCTGTCAGAGAAGTGACCAAGGTGGCAGCTACAACAATGACAGAGTTCTAGAGCTCATTGGCTGAAATGGGAGAAACTGTCCAGAGATCAAAAATCTCTCCAGCACTTCACAGAGTTGGCCTCTTTGGGAGAGTGGCTAGAGAGAAGCCACTTCTAAGAAAGGCCAACATTAAATCGTGCTTGGAGTTTGCCAAAAGCCATGTGACCGTCGCTGAGACCTTCGGGAAGACAATTTTGTGGTCTGGTGAGACTGAAGTTGAGCTCGCTGACATGAAAGCAAAGCTCTATGTTTGGCGCAAAACCCAGGTAACATCATCCCTACTGTCAAACTGGAAGACTTTCCCAGTTGCCATCAAGGGCAAGAAGGATGGAGCCAAATACATGCTAATCCTTGAGGAGTACCTTGTTGTAGTCTCCAAGAGATCTGTGTTTACAGCAAAGATTAATGTTCCATCAGGGCAAAGACCCAAAACACATGGCAAAAACTACAAAGGAATGGATTAGAAACAGCATGGTCGGTATTCTGGAGGGGCCTGGCAAAAGCCCATACTTAGATCCCACTGAAAATATGTAGTTTGACCTGAAAATTGCTGTCCACCAATGCTCCATCGACTCCATCAGAAATGGAGAAAATTTGGCAAAAATGACAAAATCTAAAGGTGCAAAGCGAATACAGTGCATCCGGAAAGTATTCACAGCGCTTCACTTTTTCTACATTTTGTTCTGTTACAGCCTTATTCCAAAATTGATTAAATTAATTGTTTCCCTCAAAATTCTACACACAACACCCCATAATGACAAAGTGAAAACATGTTTTTAGGAATTTTTTCAAATTTATTAAAAATCAAAAACTAAAATTTCTCATTTACATAAGTATTCATACCCTTTGCTTTAACGTATTTTTAAAGTATCATATTTCATATTTGGTCGCATATCCTTTACATGCTGTTACTTCCTGAAGTCTGTGACCATCAACATCAAAAAACTGTCGATATCTTATTTTCAGGTACTGTTACAAGCGATACTATAACCTCTCTGCATTTGAATGGATCTCTATGGAAATTGGGGGGTGAGACTAGATTCAGCTGTAAATTACACTGGTACAGTATGGAACACATGGCTGGCTAAATGGCTGTAAGTTATGAAGGGTCTGAGCTATCAAACGAGCCCCAAACCATCACTCTGTTGCCAGATATGGAGTAGATGTGGATGGATCACTGCAAGGGTTATTTCTCCGGACTCATTTTCCTATAGAACTCTATGGGGAAAAAAGTCAGGAGAAACAACCCTTAAAGTGATCCATCCACATCTACTGCATATCTGGCAGCAGAGTGATGGTTTGAGGCTCGTTTGATACCTTAGACCCTTGATGACTTACAGCCATTTCGCCAGTCATGTGTTTCATACTGTACCAGCATAATTTACAGCTGAATCTAGTCTCACCCCCCAATTTCCATAGAGATCCATTCAAATGCAGAGAGGTTATAGTATCGCTTGTAACAGTACCTGAAAATAAGATATCGACAGTTTTTTGATGTTGATGGTCACAGACTTCAGGAAGTAACAGCATGTAAAGGATATGCGACCAAATATGAAATATGATACTTTAAAAATACGTTAAAGCAAAGGGTATGAATACTTATGTAAATGAGAAATTTTAGTTTTTGATTTTTAATAAATTTGAAAAAATTCCTAAAAACATGTTTTCACTTTGTCATTATGGGGTGTTGTGTGTAGAATTTTGAGGGAAACAATTAATTTAATCAATTTTGGAATAAGGCTGTAACAGAACAAAATGTGGAAAAAGTGAAGCGCTGTGAATACTTTCCGGATGCACTGTATGGACATATGAGCCTTGCACATTTCAGAGACTCAGAGCTGCAATTGCTGCCAAAGGTCCAGCTACAAAGTATTGACTCTGGCGTGGTGAATACTTTTGTAAATGAGAAATGTAGGTCCTTCCGTTTTTTTAAAGTTACATATAAAATATTTTTACATAATAAATCTGTTACATTTATTGTGCTGGTGAAGGGGAAAAGAATGTTTAAATGTTTTAAAATTTTAAGGTGTGACAGAAAAAAGTTCAAGGTGAGTGAAAGCTTTCTGAAGAATATGTAGTAGATAAATTTAATGCTGATACACCTACATAGGTGCTATGAGTGTAAACACATGCATGTTTGTAGTGTGTGCTTCAGATTGAGTGTGTATGTAGGTTTTGGTGTGTGTACCAGCGTCAGTGTGTTTGTAGACATACAGTAAGTGTGTGTATCAGCATTAGTGTACGCATAGAAGTGTTTTTAGGTGTTGTGTATCTGAATCTGTGTATGTAGGTGTATGAGCACTACTGTGTTAGCAGGTTAGGTGTGTGCATTAGCATTAGTGTAAATGTATAAGTGTTTGTAGGTGTTGTGTATGAGAATATGTGTGGGTGTATGAGCATTACTGCGTTTGCAGATGTAGGTATGTATCGGCATTACGGTGTCTGTAGGTGCAGCTAATAATAATAATGCCTTGCATTTATATAGCGCCTTTCTCACCAACCGGTGACTCAAAGCGCTTTACAATGATGAGGGGGAAACTCGCCTCAACCACCACCAACGTGTAGCACCCACCTGGGTGATGCAACGGCAGCCATTTTGCGCCAGAATGAGGTGGAGAGGGAGAGAATGATTTTAGCCAATTAAACTGGGGGATGATTAGGTGGCAGATTGAAAGAGCCAGGTTGGGAATTTAGCCAGGCATCCGGGGAAACCCCTACTCTTTATGATAAGTGTCATGGGATCTTTAATGACCACAGTGAGTCAGGACCTCGGTTTAACGTCTCATCCAAAAGACGGATGTTTGAGCATTAGCATTAGCGTGCTGTACCTGCTGGCCTGGCAGGGGCTGGGTGGAGGATGTTTGAGCATTAGCATTAGCATTAGCGTGCTGTACCTGCTGGCCTGGCAGGGGCTGGGTGGAGGATGTTTGAGCATTAGCATTAGCGTGCTGTACCTGCTGGCCTGGCAGGGGCTGGGTGGATTTTGAGCATTAGCATTAGCGTGCTGTACCTGCTGGCCTGGCAGGGGCTGGGTGGATTCCTCTGGTCACAGAGGGGGCCGCTGCGTCCGGACGGGCACTCGCAGGTCACCCCTGTGTCGCCCCGCTGTCGGCAGGCCCCCTGCGCACACACGCTGCAGGAGTGGCAACCGGGCAACACCCCATCGGCACCCCCGGTGGCCACGCCCAGATCCTGCAGCTCCCCGTTGATCCTCACGTTGTGGATGCAGCCGTTAAACGCCAGAGAGCCGCGCTCCACTCCCTGACGAAGTCCTGATATCCCTACCGTAGAGGGCACGCCTGAGAAACACACACACACACACACATTTGGAAGAGGTCAACTGCTATGACTTGTATAAAAATCATGCATGCCAGTCACGTTGTGATAAATACATTGGAAATGTACTTCAAATTCATGCAGTTCACAATGTTATATAGCTAATGCCAGTGGTCACCAAACTCGGTCCTGAGGGACCCCTGTGTATGCTGGTTTTCGTTCCAACCACAATTGCAATCCCAGAATTATAACAAGCTGTTCATTTTTCTTAATTAGATGCTTTCAATATTTAGAGGGATCATTCACCCTCTTAAGCCGCATTATGTCAGAAATAGCGATAGATGCCACGAGGAATAAAAGTCCCATGTTCACATTGTGTGTATTGTGCTATATTACAAACAATTATGCTTCATAAAAAGAAGCTTTAACTGATCAAATTAAAGATTGAGATGAATCAATAGGCTCCTAATGAGCTTGTTGATAACATGTGTTTAAGATCTTTCTTCATCCTTTACTTAAACTTATTAACACAATGCAGGTTTGGCTGGCTGTCATTTGCTTCTTCGTTGAATTCTTCATTATCTACCAAATGGTTAGTTTTAGTGTCTATGTGTCCACACATTCACAAATTAGGAGCCTATTGATTCACCCCAGCTTCTATTTTTATCAGTTAAAATGTTTTGTTACCTCTTTGTATGTAATTGTTTGTAATATAGCACAGTAAGCAGAATGTGAACATGGTACTTTTATTCTTCATGCCATGCATAGCTATTTCTGATGTAATGTTGATTAAGAGGGTAAATGATCCCTCTAAACATGAAAGGCACTTAATTAAGACAAATTAACAGCTTGTTATAATTAATTATGTTTACATATTATCATATAATTCTGGGATTGTGATTGTCGTTGGAAAGAAAACCAGCATACACAGAGCTCCCCCAGGACCGAGTTTGGCTAGATTTGCGTTAAAATGTCCCCACTGTTAAAAAAACAACCAAAGCATCAAAAACAAATCAAAATCAAAGCATTGTAATACTAATTAGCTTGATTTGCAGACTATACAAGAACGGTGCATGACGGAAGCTGCCGTACACTGAACACCAAAAATGTCGTTTGTGAAAAGTAAACGGGTTGTGCTCTCCATTGGGGGAAAATGAGAAGTATTTTTCTCTTTTGCAAAAACGGAATGAGCGCAGATAAAACCACAGCCTCCCCGCTGCAGCAGTGTACTGACCACCGGGGGAGGCTAAATCGCACGCTGAAATACTGCAGTGTCGTCCCCGGCCAAGCCCAGTTGAGAGAGATACATAGAGAAAGTTACGTTTAATGACGTTTTAATGAATCCTTTATGATAACCCAACTCTGAGCCAACTCAAAATGTACTGCATTCAATAAATGATGCAGTCGATGTTTCAAAAACTGCTTTGGCTGTCATGCATCATGTCACCGTAACTTTTAATGCATTCAGTCTCCAGTCCCGTGGCCGGATATGTGGGATTATACTGTGCATTAGTATCAGTCAATGCATATGAACACTGTTTTTTTTATTTATTGGACAGCACAGTGTGGAGAGTCAAGAAGAATGAGGAGTGACAGAGAGAGGGGGGGGGGGGTGACGCGCGACAAAGGTCGTGCGGTTCAATTCGAACCACCGACGTCGTGCCTTGCAACGAGCATGCGGATAGTGTTCTACAGGCTATGCCACTCATATGAACACTGTTGACTGAAACAAGTATATACCAGTATGTGTGAACTTGCCTGTGTGTGTTGGCATGGCATGGTATAATTTGGCACTCACCTCCGATGTAAACTTGCGTGCTTTGGTCCATGGAGGGCTGTCGTGGGAGCTTGCCCAGACTCCGGGGGGCGCCCTTGTCCACCACCAGGCTTAGCGTGTAATTTTGGATGAGGAGCTCCACTGTGTGGAAGAGGCCATCATTGACAGTCTCCACACTGCAGAGAGGGAGGAACAGAGGGAAGGAGGGATGATCATTCTTCTCTGTAGAGATAATCCTTTTATGACTACCCAATAAAATGGCTGTTCTTTCTCAGCAGGACACTCTCTTTATGGATATTGTGCATATGGAGCTCTCGTAAAGATACGCCAGTCTGTTGCTGCTGAAAAAGCCAGTCTGTTGCTGCTGAAAAAGTATGATCACTGCTCTGGCTATTCTTTCTTTTGCTGATTAATATAATTATATATTATTATTTACGTAATATTTATTTTAAGCAAAAGTTTTACCACAAAAAGTCTCCTTGTCTGCTTGGCATGTTTAGAAGTGAACCGGGAAACTAGGAATCCCCCAAAGCACCACTCTCCTTGTGAGGTTTCAATGGAGCGTGTACTTTGGAAAAAAGAACAAAAAGATGATGTAAAAATAGACCTTTTTGTTAAAAAGTTAACAAAAAAACCCCACTGTCTGTTGTCAGACACTTAACGTGACTGCGCCAGGTGAATTCTGGGAGCCTGTTAAGCTATCGGTTGGGACACAGAAGGAGAGCAGGGTGTGGATAGCTATGAGCTACGTGGCTACATGGACTGAATGGCCTGTTCTCCACATTAGGCGTTCTCAAATTTTTATGAGGGCGAAGGACTCCACAAACACCTTTCAAACACTCATTTCCTCAGCCAACGCAGCCTCAGAGCTTTGATTCGCTGGTCACTGTGAGTGACAGGGGGATCTGAGAACACCCAGGAGGCCTCATAAGGGCTATTCCGTTTCCCACGTTCATGTTTAATGCGTATCGGGCATGTAGCGAAGGCTACACTCGCTGTACCTCAGTAAGCAAGCTCTGGGAATAGGGCTGGAGCCTGTGGCTACTGAGCAGGATGACTTTGGCCCGGGACCAGCTGCAGCTCTTTTACACCCTGCTAAATGCAGCGGCCAGCCCTACTTGAGTTCCCACGCTGCCGTGCGCAGGAGAGACTATTCAACCCCCGGCCCCTTTCCTTCTGGTATCGACCGACGGCTGCGTTTGGCTAACCCCGCGGCACTCGGACAGTGTCCCCCTGTGGGTCGCCCTGAAAAGCCGGAACCCGGGGTGCTGCAGGGGTAGGATGGACCAGGACTGTGAGGAGCCAGGCAGCCTCTGCTGTGGAGGTTATTCCTGGAGAGAAGACAGGCAGCCACAGCCGACAGAGACAGTGGTTTGGCAGGGCCCGCTCTGGGAGAGAGAGAGCGAGGGAAAGAGTGAGGACGAGGGCAGTTTGGTCCCTTCCCTCCTCAGCCCGAAACAAGCTCTTCCGTTTCTGTAAGTCTAACCACCGCCCCACCCCCACTTCCCTTTGCTTCATTGCATGGTGGCCTTGTTCAAACACAGTGTGCCATCAAAGGGGTACAAGGCCACTCCCCCACCCCCCACCCCCCACCTCCTTGTCTCCTATTGGCTAATTGGGAGACAGGGATTTGGACTGCAGCAGTGGGTGGAGTGTCCAGACCGACTGTAGCTTTGACAGCCCAACCCTGTGGGGTGTCAATTCTGGAAGAAACCCAGCACTGCCATGGGACGCAGGGAGGGTGGGGGTGTGGGGGGGAAAATCCCCTGCAGCAGTATGTCCACCAGGTGGCACTGTGGCACTGTAGCTCCTCATCGCTGTTGTGGGAGTTGTACAGAACAAACAAACAGGGCAAAAGTAAAAATAGATGAGCTATTATTGCCATGACTGCAAACACCACTGTTCATATACAGCACATGCAATATAAGCCATGCCTCAGGATTCCAGCGCATAGGAACATGGTCTAACCCCGTCTACTGATAAATGGTTCAACTGTTGGCCTCTGTTTATAAAGGTCTTGGCTGAACACAGATGCATATGTGGTTTACATTAAGGGCCTGTAATTCAATTCCTATTTAAAGAGAGGCATTTGCAACCAATACAAAAGTCTACTTACGAAGAAAAGTAGACTATTGAATTGCCCCCCCTTCCACCCCCATTTTCAGTCTCCTACTCTTGTACGTAAATACCTCCATGTATTCCAGCTATATTACAATTTAATGACATTTTCATCTAATGTCTCTGGTTTTGACAGCTGTCTTTCATTACATGCACTCTGGAAACCAAGGGGAATGAAAGTCAGGGGTCTTGGGGGATAGGATGCTGGGTTTTGGAGTTTAAGAGAAAAAAGGTTGGGCGGAGGGAGTAATGAGCGTAGAAGAGGTGGAGCGATTGATTACTTTCAGGATAAAAACACAGACAAGGTGCTAACACTCTCTCAGGGGCCGCTATAAAGAGGTAACGGAGGGTATCTGTTCAGGGTAGACTACTTTCACGCAATGCAGCCGTTACACCACCGAGGGGCAGCAGACCGTCAGATTGCCCAAAGGCCGGGTATTCCAGACCTCCAGCTTTTGCCAATATTGGGCTTTGTCTGTATTTTGACAAGCTGAAATTTTCCAGAGGCCAGTCTTTTTTCAAGGGGGACGAGCGTCTTTGATGTGAGGCCGGCCTGCGTCTTAGCTTAAAGCGGCCCATTATGGAATTCAATAAAAATAAACAGAAAGCCGTCAAAGATTTCGGCAACCTCGTGTCCCCTCACACCAGGGGAAGTCAATTTCCTGTCAGCTGTGAATAAAATACTCTGTTTTTCTCCACAAAACCACATTATAAACGACACATACACAAACTTAGGAACAATTACCGGTGCCTTTATCTCAGAGAGTTATCTACATCAGCTACCCTGTAGACATATTTACATTTCTAAATTCAATTACCTAGCACCATCATTTTCTTGCCATGTAGCCCAACCAGACCAATTGGACTTGATGTTGCACAGCCAACCACCAAAGTTATAAATCGCAGCTGTAACCTCAATTACGTTTGCTTGGAAGCTCAGTCGTGAACTACAAGCTTGTTTAGGGCATGGGGACGGTGTGTGTATGTGTGTGGTACTTAGTGTTTGGTTCCTCGGCAAGGTTTTACTGCAGTGGACCAGACTGAGGGAAAACCAAACAGAACAAGGCTCTTAACTATGCCCTTGAAAGGAGACACTTTGCTCTACAGAAGCAGCAAATGTAATATTTTCCTCCTTGTTTGCCCACTGCCCCAGCACCCAGCACACCCAAGCTAACACAGGGCGCACACTTTCAGCATTCTTCCGCAAGTCCAAAAGAGCGTTGCGGCAACGTATCAGCAACGCCGTAAGCGAATGCCGAGCAGCTGTCTGTCTGGTCTGGGGCCGGCAGGAGCCACACATTGTTCCCATCACCGGGGTGGCCGCCTGGCCTTTCCACGTAAGCCCCGGGAATCCTCTGAGCCTGCCGCCATCCCGCGTTCTCCACGCCCCCCAGATCTGTATCTAACGGCAGACCATCGCACCAAGCTGTGCCCAGGGCGAGGCCCGACGCAGCACAAACGTTCCCTGCATTCTGTCTCCGTTTTAATCAAATGGGAAGATGAATTTCTTTCCGAATAGGGGTGGAGTTGGGTATGGCGTTGAACTGTAAACATCAGAATGATGGGTGTAATTCCAACATTCCAATTTAATTTCCTGAGATACACCCCCTCCTCCATTCCTTCCCAGTTCCCACTGACTTATGGCCGACATTGCTCCTTAAACTAATAAAGAGATTAGCGTGGCATTTTGAAAAGGGCACTGCATTAACAAGGCATAAGGAGACAGGCATTCAGCTTATGTTAATTATAAGTCACAAGTGGTAAAGAGCTCGACCCCTCCTCCCCCCCTTACCTTTCCCCAAACCCCGCTTCTCTTTCTCATAGCCTAACCCCCCCCCCCCCCCCCCTCCAAGATCAGATCCGTCTCTCATTCACTCCGCTCTCCTCTGCACCTTTCTGCAATCTTTTCTCATCTATTCACCTCTTCAATATCTTCCTTTTCTCTTCTTTCTGCCAGGCCCGTCTCTTTCCTCGCTTCCCTTTCTCCTCCTGCCGAATGAGAATGCTCTCCTCCTTCTCTCCCTCTATATTTCTCTCTCTGTCTCTAATTCTCTCTCCCCTCCCCTTTATCCTCCTGTAGGAGCTCTCTCTCTCTCTGCCTCTCTGCTCCACAGCGGCGCTCCAGATGTTTGGGGAAAGCAGAGAGCCGTTTCCCCCTCACACCTACTGTGCAGGCAAGCCGCGGGGGAGAGAGAGCCGCTCACGGCGAGCTCAGCGGCGCGGCGGCGGGAGTGGAAACACGCTCTTCCTCGCGGGCCCCGGGCTCGCACGGCTTTACGACCCGCCCGCATTTGAAGTCCCGTTCCCGCAGAGAGCCGGGCCAAGTGCACACCGTGCTCAGGAATGCCAGACCGCAGCCAGGGCTCCTTTGTGAAGGACAAGCCCTCTTCGGCATATAAAAAAACAGGGCCTGGGCCACGGAGCCCACGCAGACGAGGCGTGGAGAGAGGGGCGAGGGGCGAGGAGCGGCAGCGGCTTTTAAACCCTCTCAGAGCGAGGGCCGGCAGAGGGCAGGACCTCACCCGCTCCGGTTCCGCGCTGCTAAGCGCTAACCGTTGCGCGGTGACCTCAGGAACTCGCCGCGCGAGCACAGGGCCTTGCCACACGCTGCACATTTCCCTTCACCTTCACAGTGAGGCCGGCTGTTATCTCACCCCTCTCCAAACAGCACATCTGTGCTCTGTGCACCCCGTTTACCTAAACACTGTGGGCTTACCTTTCTAAAGCCCACCCAGCACTACCTCACCTGGCCCTCAATGACTGATGGAGTTTGACTGAAGGACCAGCGCAAGAAAAGCAAAACTGAGCAAAAACATCATAAAGTCACGGCATAAGGTTCTCACGGGCTTTCATTTTAGGCTAAAAAAAGAGCAGAATGCACCGCACAGAAAGTTATTTCTTGCAGCACGTGCCTGAACTGCAGGAATCTAAGCTCACCAGAGCGATCAATTTCCCTTTGTCTGTGCCAATGATTAGAAGTAACCTTTGCACAGGGGGTAGCGATGTGACGGATGGACGGATCGATGGGCGCAAATCTGGTGGAGGCAGGGCCTGTGTGGTCACTGTGACCTCTGATTCAAACTGCAGGTGTTTTACCACTGCAGGCTCAGGTATGGGTGTGAAGCATTTACACCAGTGGTCCCCAACCTTGTTACTGGAGATCTACCGTCATGTAGGTTTTCATTTCAACCCTAATTTGGCACACCTCATTCTACTAATTAGTTGAATGAGGTGCGCTTTGTTAGGGTTGGGAGAAAAAATCTACAGGACGGTAGATCTCCAGGAACAGGGTTGGAGACCACTGATTTGCAGAATGCCAATCTGTACTCCATTCTACCTAACTGGGAAAAAAACCAATATATGTTTTTATTGTCCTTACCTTTCTCAAGACTGTGTACATGTTTTCCAATACCTCTGTGAGGTACAAAGTGTTGTTGCAGGGAATTGCGAACAAATTTGTAATTGCTTCCCAGGCCAGTAGTAGCAGAAAACAGGAAGGTACGTATTGATGTATCAGGTAACATCAGGGGGAGATTCAACAAGCTTTCCATGGACCGAAGACACAGCCCTAGTGTTGGTTTGTTGAGTGTAATGCTCTGATTAAGGCAGGGTGTCAACAGGAAGTGAGGTCACAGGGAATATTTTTTATGGTTCAAAACACGTCCTCCACTGTGTACGCGTGTGTGCGTTTAGACCATAGACTGTTGAAAAAATAGGGGACCCTTATATGGTCATTAAGTCCGGGCCAGGTCTAGGTTGTCCACTAAGTGCGTCAGATACTAGTGACACACAGTGACTAGGAAGTGCCGCAAACTGTCCCAGATTGGTCCACAACATATTCAAATATTGTCCAAACGACACAATAACTTTACAAATCGGCACATGAGGAGACATTAGTCAAAGAAAAAGTACCTATTGGCTACTGCGACTACATGTTCTTGTGTGAAAAATGTGTGACTGACTTCATATTTTGACCATATTTGGCACCATTGACTTACACTGAAAAAGGGTCCTGAGAGACCTATACTGGAGCCAACCGAACTGGCGCCAGGGAGTAACGTTCTCAACAACACCGGTCTTGGCCCCTTGGTTTACACTTATGCCTGCAAGCTGGTGTGGGTGTGGGTGTGTGTCTCCTGTGAGTGCCGGTGTGGGTGTGTGCATGCGTCTCCTGTGATCGCCTTAGGGCAGCGGGTGGTTTTGGGAGCGGGCAGATACTGCACTGATAGTTCAGTGAGTGTGCGCGTGTGGAGGGACAGACTGGGTGAGCGCATGCGCTGACCTATAGAAGGTGGTGTGGGTGTGTGCGTGTGGAGGGACAGACTGGGTGAGCGCATGCGCTGACCTATAGAAGGTGGTGTGGGTGTGTGCGTGTGGAGGGACAGACTGGGTGAGCGCATGCGCTGACCTATAGAAGGTGGTGTGGGTGTGTGCGTGTGGAGGGACAGACTGGGTGAGCGCATGCGTGGGGTGGGAGCTGACCTATAGAAGGTGGTGGGGTAGTTGGCGATGTCGTATATCAGACGGATGTGTCCCTGGTACAGCTCCAGCACTAGTGGATTGTTGTCGTCCTTATACAGCAAAACTCCGTTATCCTTGTCTGTGGCCACCTGTTGGGAGGGGAGAGGTCAAAAAATACCTACAGTGAGAGAGAGGGTGGGTACAGTTTCCACTGTCTGTGGGAACTATACCTACTGCAAGTATCATTTTAAATTCGGTTTATTTTTTTAGCACTTTGGTAAATGATCTTGGATAAAACACCCAAAGGCAAACGAGACTGGTAACTACGCGCACCAGACGAGACCGTTCTGAGTAGAGATTTATGGCAAAGCTGATTGGACATGGATACCACACAAGTGAATTAAGTGAGACGTTCGGGGAGCCAAAACACAAGCACGGGCATTGCACAAGGTCGTGTCAGCATTTCTGTGAGCGCTGTGCGCCAGGTTGCGCGCAGGTCCCTCCTGCAGGTGGAAATAAGAGACGCGAGGGGGCCTTGGTGCAAACGGCCTCACCCCCGGTGTTCTGTTCCGTCGTATTAGACAGGTCGGCTCTGACTGGCCGCCAGCCGGAAAAAACGGTCACATGGTCAGAGCCGTGGCTCTAGGAAAAGGGGATTTATGAAGTGCGGGAGGCTGTTTTCAAACGCAAATGGGACTTGCTAGAGCTGAGCGCTGGCCTTAGGTATCGTCTGCAACTCATGAGCCGCAATGGGAAAAAAATCTGCGTTTGGAATTAAACTGAATTATGATACATTTTAAAAGTGAAATTAATGGGAAAACCCTTTCCACCCACATTTAGGCATGGTAACTGCATAGTACATGGAATCATTATTATTATTATTCATAATGCTCTGCATCGAATAGGTCTTTACAACTTCATATTTTACGGGATAAAAAAGTAATGTTAGACTATACTGTATATTATTGTACAATGATGATACTACATACATATACAGTGTATATGCTGAACATGCCATGTGCTTAATAAAAACTGCTCATTTGATGAGTCTTCCTGCTCCTCTCCTTGTAATACGCAAAGTCAAAGCGTTAACCTCTCTGCGGAGGGAAAGAAAGGCGACACCGTTATTAATTCTCCCCCTCTTTTAATTAACACTACCTTGCTCCCTACGTGCAAATGAGGGGATCGGCTCATTTGTGGCCAAGATGCAATCCACTCATGACTCATTTCTACTGATTGCGCCGATAAAGGCCTCGATGACGTTCTATTGCCATAATATATATCCTCCGGAGACGTATCGTTCATGCTGGTGGACAAAAGGTGGCATTCTAATAATGTCACCGTGCCCGTGGCAACTCTGACGACACGCGGCTCGGTGTCTCGCCCCGCAAAGAGAGAACAGAAAACCTCCTCGGTGTCTTCCGTAAAATATAACCACCCCTTCCCCAAAAAAAAAAGTGGGCCGTGGGGGGGGGAGAGGGGGCACTTCACATAAAGCACAGCCAAGGTCCTGCCAAAGCCTGCAGACTGTTTTTTCGTTCACATCCTAAGCCCCTTCACCTATGATAGAAAACCCTTCCACCGTTCCCCCCCGCGAGCGAGGGCTTTGCTTTTCTTCCTAATTGGTCATCCGAGTCCTTTAAGGTCGGCTGAACTGTGGGATTGGTATGTCTGTGCATTTTGGAGCCGCGTCGTTCGCTTGAAGATAACACGGCGTGAGAATGGGGCACCGGAGGCTCCTTAAGCTGGATAGTGCGGGGAGGCTCGGCGAGAGAAACGAGCGCTCGGCTTCAAGGCCGTTACTCTTTCTTTCCTCCTCCTCTCCCGCGCAGCCGTCCCCGCTCTCTCAGCGGGTGTCGGAGCTCTCCTCGCATCCTCCCCCCCTCTGCCCCTCTCCACCGCCGCGGGGCAGGAAGAGGGAGCAGGTAGTGACCCGGAGCAGGCCTGGGCGTTGACAGGGAGGGTAACTCCACAGAGGGCCGCGGGTCAGAGCCGTTCATTTTACCTCAGGGGCGATAGGTCAGATTCAAACTGCGGTGCGCAGCGCATGCTATACTGAAATTGTAAGAGGGCGGGGCAAGCTGTGAGTGTGTACGGCGAGCATGAGCGTGTGCTGTGGGGGTGAGTGTGTACGGAGAGCGTGAGCGCGGTTAGCGATGTGTCGAGGCGCGCGGGCGGTACCTGGAGGGAGATGTGGGCGGTGGGGCGGATCTTGGCTCCCGGAAGCACCACGTACGCCTCCCTGCCCAGGAAGTTGGCGGTGAGGGTCTTCTGACACTTGTTCCCGAAAAAAGCCGGCAGGCAGCGGCACACAGGCTCCCCCGCCACCACCAGGCACTGCGACCCGTTCTGGCAGTCCGTGTGGTCACACGGGCTGGTCTGCAGGAGGATCATGGGAGGGGGGCTCTCGCAGAACAGGCCGCTGGAACGCAGAGCGGGACAGCCGAGTTAGCGCCCGGCGTTACGGGAAGGCATTCCACAGCCGGCTTTGAGGAGACTCGGATTCTATCCGGGAAACCTTCGAGTATAACCGCGCATTAGAAATCCTATCAACACTCGGGGTTTAAACACTTCAACCTTAAACTCTTGGAGCACTGCTGGCCTTCAGTGGAGTTGGCTTGAAACTTTGACCCGACCACTAAATGCTTGCAGACCGTACTGTTACAGTAGCAATGGCTTTAAGTCTTAGCTCGTAGCTGTTCATTAGCCAGCGCCTTCGTTTTCTTTCCACTTTTCTGGCCTTTTTTTTTTTGCAGGGAATACTATTTCATGTGTTATTTTTTACAGCTTAATTTGGGTTCCGGTAAAATCCCACAGATGTGCACTGAAACAGACACGGGCGCGCTGGCATCCCTCCCCGCTCCACACTGGGCCTGTGTTCATGTTTCTGAATGGGCCTGCAGCAGAGCGCCCCTGCCACACGCCCCCGCTGCCTTAGCAGCGCCTCTTTAAACACCTCACAATTAAAGCGGCGCACTCTTTATCTGCGTGACTGCACCCTGTCCACCCCCTCTGCTTTAGAGGCACCCGGGCAGGGGGGGCGGCGGAGGGGACCCATTTAAATCTCATTAGACTTCAATGGCAACGCGGCCAGGGTGAAAGTTTGCTGCGCTCTGGTGGGCGGGGCCCCTCGGCGTTGGAGACGGGTGCTAAGGGGGTTCCGCTCATCCACTGTGCCGGCCCCTCTGTGCCGGCGATTTCCAGGGGGTTCTACCAGATTTGGGGCCTGGGGCCTGGCTCTTAACTTTGCATACAAACTGCACTGCAAAAAAGTCTGTCTTAAGTGTTTTAGTCTTGTAATGAGACTTATCTTAAAATTTCTTTCTCTCAAGTAGAAACTATTAGCCCAATGGCAAATCTTGAAATGAGTAAAACTGTCTCAACTCTTTGGTAATCTTTATGTCTTATTTAGCAAAATGTCTAAATATAAGACAAAAATGCTTGTTAGGATTTATTTTTTGGTTTTTACAGTAGGTGGGGCTGACCTGAAGCCCTCCTTGCAGACACAGGTGTAGCCGTTGACGGCGTCGACGCACTGCGCCCCGTGCTGGCACTTGTTCTCCAGGCAGTCGTTGTAGTCCTGGTCACAGTGCTGCCCCACATAGCCTGGCAAGCACTCGCACCTGCCGCACACCAAAAAATGAGGTTTCACAGGCGCAATTTACTCTGTTATCAAACAAGGGATTTGTACATCAATACCCATCATGTTTTTACTGTCCCATTTTTTTACATACGGTTTTACACACTGCTCCGAACAGCTGGTATTTTAGGGCTGATTTAAACAAAACGGTCGATCTTTACAGACATGGTTTAAGCTGACGGCCCCAGGGGACTCGTGAATGGGACCCTGTAGGCCAGTGGTCCCCAACCCTGTTCCTGGAGATCTACCATGCCGTAGGTTTTCACTCATTCAACAGCTAGAGATCTCGTTGAGCTGCTAATTAGTAGAAGCAGGTGTGCCAAATTAGGGTTGAGATGAAAATCCACAGGACGGTAGATCCCCAGGAACAGGGTTGGGGACCGCTGCCATAGGCTGTCACCCCCGCGGGGGTCAGGCCTTCCCCTCTCCCTGCAGATCCAGGACTCACCTGTACCCTTTGGTGAGCGGGATACACTTTGCGTCGTGCTGGCAGGGGTCGAAGCCCTGCGCGCAGTTATCGATCACCTCATCACACAGATCCCCTGTGGAGAAACACAGGCGGTGAGATGCTGGAGCCTGCGAGCTGCACAACTCTGTGTGTGTCCGTGACCGTCTGTCATCCTCTCTGACCCAGTCTGCCTTTCAAATGGACCTCCTGACTTGTATGCCAATGGAGAACTGACACACGTCCACAAAGTTAACCTACACTACCCGACGGACTCCCGTAAACAGAGGACAACTACATACAATATGTTGGAGAGCTTTTTGGAGTCTATTGTTCAGTACTGGCTGCAATATGCTGTACTGTGTGCTTCTGTCCAAAATATTTAACAGATCAAGTACTGTCGCCAGTTTTGCTCAGGGTCGGTACACTACAACGTAATTATAAGCGTGAGTATACATTCCCAAACATAAAGCAGCTGTTGCACATTACTACGGGCGAAAAGCAGACGACAGCGTAAAGATCAATAGGCTGTAGTGGCCTTCTGCACAGGCTGTTAGTGTCTGTGTGACATTACCGAACAGCAATCAGGCAGAGACAACGCAGTACATGCTGGTCAACTGCACCCACGAGGTTATAGCGACGGGCCTGCAGTCAGCTGTCATTTTGCCAACGTAAATATAAAAGAAAACAAAACAAAAAAACAAAGCAGTCTATTTTTAAGGGCATAAACGCGGCGCTAGAATAGTACCGACTACGTCCTGACAAAACGAAGAGCAGGAAACGCAAGTACTGTAGACGCGGAGGAAAAGGAAATTACGATGAAACCGCTGAATCAAAGGTTGAATTCGTAGCCTAATTGGTACATTAATATTCATGAGCGTAAATGCGATTACCGAAGATCATTCGCCGCACGTCCTGAATGCGGCGCATCCACGTTTATGAAAGGATGTCTCCCGTCAGAGATAAAGGACAGGTCTTAAGCAGCAGCGATGCTCTAATGCTCTCAAATGAACTAAAACTGGCGCATTTTATATCCCTCAGGATCATTCTGATGACATATAACATGAGCAGTTCAGCCCTATATGTAGTGTGATTCATATGAACACCGGTGACTAAATCAGACAAGTGCCCCTTCAATGATTTAAACAGTTATAAAAATACGCATATTCCACACACAGAGACATATTTTTACCATCCACCTTTCACAATTTAATGGATGCGTGTAATTATCGCTTTCACATTTCCTTCTTATTTCATAATTTTTTGGGGGCTGAGGAATTTTAATCGTCGCGCAATAAATGGCTCATCGAATTTCCTCGACGTGCAGTAAATGTGAGAGGTTTGCGCACGATTTCCCTGGCATTGTTCTTTGGTTAGGCGTAGGATACAATCACTTCATCACTCTCCAGACCCGCTCCGCTCAGTTCCGCCATATCTCATTTGCTCGGAGAGAAGTTCCTGTGGAACCAATGTTCACGTTCGCAATACTAGCCTGCTAAAACTTGGAACACGTGTGCTTGTAGCATTAAATCTAGATATAACGCGGTGTTCGGTGGCACCTGAGGGACCCCGCTCAATCACAGCTAGCTCCGCTTTAATAAACTGTCCACCTGTTAGAGCCGATCTGGGACCGGGTTCTGGGCGTGAGCCAGCCTCTCGCAGGCTCGGTTCCAGCCCCTCTCAAGCCTGAGCGTCTCTCACGGGTCTCCTCCAGGTACCGGGCGTCGCGCAGCGGTCCGACGCGCCGGCCCTCTCCTGAAAATCCATCGGCTGCTAGAGACGTTTCCTCCGACTTCACCAGGGGAAACTCAGCCAGCCGGGCCTGGCCCGGGATGTAAATCCCGTCCCACTTGGCGTCTGCGTTTCCCTCTAGCTTTTACTTAACAACGCATTTTTCTTCAGTCGACCGCACAATCAATCAAAACGTATTTGCCGCAACTTTACTTCCACATCAACAAGCTCTGTTTTCCAGAATTAATTTTAAAAAAAGTTAAAAATAGTTCTGCACATGACTACAGTTGCATGTGTGGTGCAGAGGCACAATATAATTGCTATATATTGTATGCTTTATTACCGATTTAAGCACACTATTGAACAGCAATCAGCTGATGCTGGCAGAAAGGGTTAAACCGGGATGTACTGGATGTATGCGTGCAGGCTGTTGACTTCATAGGGCTGGCTAAATGAGGAGCTCTGAAGCTTTGGAAGGCGATTGGATATTCCTAATGACTGCAATGATGGGGGGGGGGGGTCATGTGAGGGGGTGGACATAGTTCTGCAGTGACTGCCCAGTGCACACACATGTGGTGTTATCAAATCATCATTGCTTTCTCTGTTTCAATCCTTCACTCTCCCCCTTTCAATTCAATTTAATAATGCTTTATTGGCATGACCATTTCACCCCTGAAGTTCCTGGCCCAGGAACACGCCTGGCCTTCCCCCCGGGTCCCGCGTTCCCGCGCGCCGGGGCCGCAGCGCCCACTCCCGCTCCTGTCCGGCTCGCTAAATGCCAAGGGGCCCTACAATTAGGCGTGCAGCCGTAATGACAGGGTAAAGATCCGCCGGCTGTCTCGCGCCCCCCTCTCGCCCGCCCCGACGAGGACGCGCCCGCCCGGGCCGAGCCCGACGGCCAAAACGACTCCCGGTTTGGCAGCCGCGCGGTGGGAAAAACGCACAAGGTCCAGTTTAAAAAAAAAAAAAAGCAAAAAAAGTGTGGAGTCAGCCCTCGCGTGGAGCTCGAATGTCATCTGTGTTTCCCTCTCATGGCACTGAGACAGGCGGTCTTGTGCAGACTCTGTAGCCATCATTATGTGGAGGAGGTGTGGGGGCGTGGCGCCGGGTGGCATGACCGCGGCTGAGCTGACCGGGACTCACCGGTGTAATTGGGAGGGCAGAGGCAGGTGTAGTTGTTGATGCCGTCCACGCAGGTGGAGTTGTTCTCGCAGTCGTTGTCCTCGCAGTCGTCTGGGTTGACGTCGCAGCGCTGGCCCTCGAACCCTGGCGGGCAGGCACAGCTGGGGAACACAAGGGCGATACGGCAGTTACAGGGGGTGCTGCTGGACAATGGGAGCACGCTAGCACACGCTAACACGCTGGTGTCCTGTTCATCTGTACTGCTTGTCTCAAGAGGAGGGCTATCACGACGAGGCAACACAATGCTGTTTTTCATCTGAACCAGAGCCAGAGAACGGTCACTTTCTCTCTGAAGTTACTTTTCTTGGCCTTTTGAAACACCACGTTCCAACTGGGTCTCATTACTGAGCGTCACGCGTGAGATGGTGACTTGACGTTGACCTCCCCCCTCATCCCCGCTTCGCCCGCGAGGCTCTGCGAAAGCGTTCAGAGGGATTAGACATCGCTCTGTAGGCGCTTCAGAACCAACCGCCGGGTTTCAAAGGCAGAGGGGCGCTTCATAGAGAAATGCCTATGAAGGGAGTCATGAGGGAGACCGGCAACACTTATCTCACCTCTCCTCTAATGAGTCCCTCGCCCCCGCCCGACGCCCGTGGAGCAGGGCCAGAGGGAGGGACGAGGGTGCTGAGGCAAGGCCTCGTCGCCATCCCAGCAGTTAGCTGTACGTCCGCCAAGCGGGGGCCGTTATACCCAACGGGGATTCAGACGGCTGTGGAATCAACTGAACCCATGCAGGAAGGGACAGGAACCAGACTGAACCGGGCCCCGTTTATCCAATAAGGCCGTCCAATCGCATGTATAACCTCATTAATTGATGGTTAACAGGACATAGGCTGTGTATGGGGGAAGGGAGGTAAACTTCACTCAGCCCCGCCGCCCTTACCAAATTAAGAAAGCTCACCTGAACTGGTCCTCTTGACCGGGCTGCAAGTGACAGGTTCCGCCGTTGGCGCAGGGCAGGCTAATGCAGGCGTTGATGGTGATCTCGCAGTTCCGCCCCTGAGAGTGAGCGAGCGTGCGAGAGAGAAAGAGACATAGACAGACACAGAGAGAGAAAGAGAGAGGCAGAGAGAAAGAGAGAGAGAGAGAAATTGAGAAAGAGAGAAATAGAGACAGAGACAGAGAGAGAAAGAGAGAGGCAGAGAGAGAGAGACAGAGAGAGAAATAGAGAAAGAGAGAAATAGAGACAGAGACAGAGAGAGAAAGAGAGAGGCAGAGAGAGAGAGACAGAGACAGAGAAATAGAGAGAAGCAGAGAGAGAGAGACAGAGACAGAGACAGAGACAGAGAGAGAGACAGATAGAGATAGAGATAGAGAGAGAGAGAGAGAGAGAGACAGAGACAGAGACAGAGAGAGAGAGAGAGACAGAGACAGAGAGAGAGACAGAGACAGAGAGAGATAGAGATATAGAGAGAGAGAAAGAGAGAGACAGAGACAGAGAGAGAGACGGGAATGTCACACAGGTTCTCTGCAGGATCGGGCAGAGCACAGTGCCCCGTATCCCATCATCAAGCGAACACCACGCCGCTGTGAAAATGCTTTTTCTGTAAACACGAACTCACAGCACCCTCCTTTGTTCTCGATTCCAAAGCATTCCCGCTTCCTTAAATAAGAATTAAATAACACATTTTCATTAGGAGCAGGGCCGTGGAAGCGTATCGGTTTCACATTGAGGGGGCTGCTGTACTGCGGGGCTTTTATGTTCCCGTGAAGGCTTTTGCCGCTGTCACGTCGGCTTCCTCTGATCAAAGCCGCCGCCCGGCTGCTGGCTCTCATGCTGCTGTTTGATTTCCCTCACACATTTTAATTACTCTGAGGCCAGTGGAGGCTGATGGAGGCCGCCCCTCCTATTGAGAGAGGCTCCAGTTATCCCACAGAGGTCTGGCGCTGCACATGCACATATATGTACATATAGACTCACGTACACACAGACACACACACACCACATACACACACATGCACATACACAGGCACATAAACGCACAAACAAACACAAACTCGCATGCACACACCCCACACACACACACACACACACAAACACACACACAAACACGCGCAGACACAAACGAAAACGCACATGCACACACAAAAGCACACACACACACACACACGCACACAGACACATAAACACAAACAAACATGCACACGCACACACACGCACACACACACACAGACACACACACACACACACACCCATGCACACACATTTACTAAATGGTGAGGGGGAAGGGCACAGAGGCGGGTTTTAATTAACAGAAAGGCCCTGTGGGGGGGCTCTCTCCCCGGCAGGCTAAAGGTTAAGCTCTTATCTGTTTTTCTGAAGTGGTACGATGACAGGAATCCCATAACTAAACAAAAGGCTGACAATTGGAAGGGTGGGGCCAGGGCAGAGTTCGAGGAAGGTCGGCCGGCGCGACACATGCTCTCCCTTGGTAAACAGGAGGGAAGGAATGTGAAAACGCTGATGTCTGGGGCCGTGTTAGCAGCTCTGCGCTGAATTTCAATGGGCCTGGCTGATGACCTAACTGTCACCATTACCCTCCCAGGCTCCCATGCTCATTGTTTTGTAAATTAGCTCAGCTAATTTCCTCCTCCATTTCTGTTCAGCAGAGCTTTGAGTGCGCTACGTAACATGACAAGTGGATAAAAAAATACTAATACATCAAGTTCCCCAAGAGAGGAGAACGAATGCGGTTCACCACGTTCCCCCGATGACTGGATGCGTGAGATTGAAGCGCATCCGGATAAATTTGCAGCACATTGATTGGACCTTGTACGTCTGTGTGTTAGCCTGAGAAGCCTCACCTTGTAACCGAACGGGCAGGTGCACCGGTAGGCTCCGCCGACATCGCTAACACACGTGCCGTTGTTCTGGCAGGGCGTGGCGAGGCAGGGGACACACTTGGACATCAGATTCAAGTCCACAGGACCTGGGAGAGATAAAGAAAGACAGGGACCGTGAGCAACCGCCAGCGCTGATGCGTGGGTTAGTAGAGAAAGCATAAATAACTGCTATTAAGCCTGCCCTGTCAATAGAACATTACAATAATCATTACACAGTAATTACAATTCTTAACTTATGTTTATGCTCACTGGTTTCAATGTATGCTTGTTCTTGTTTCATGTACTCCATAAAATGCTATGGAAATATTTACTATCTTTTAGTTTGTGTTGAATGTGAACTGAATTGATAGAGAGAAGGAAGGGGGAGAGAGAGAGACAGAGAGAAAAAGAAACAGACAGGGGAGACACTGCCTGATCCACTGACTCTGAATGCCACTACCTATTTTAAGCCCCTACTTATCCACATTTAAAAAAAGAAACCTTAATCTGTCTTAATCTTCGATAAATCCTAGATCAGTGTTAATTGGCATCTGTGGTTGCAGCGTGCTGAAATATGTGGCAGCTAGTTTTCTCCTCTCTTTATGAGCACGGATGTGGCCATTATGTAGAGTGTGAGAGAGAGTGAGAGAGTGTAAAGGAAGTGCGCCAGCTGAAATGGAGGAAGACGGGCGTGTGGCACTCACCCTTGCACTGGAAGCGGTTGAGGGGGGTGGTGAGCAGCAGTCGGTCGGCCATGTCGGGGGGGCCAGTGCAGCGGGCGATGCCGGGCTCTTTGAACCCCGCCTTCACCCACTGGGAGAGCCAGCGCAGGTCACAGTTACAGTACAGTGGGTTAGCGCCAAGGGCCCTGCATCACAGGAATAGAGGTAGCTCATACAACACAACACATAAATGCAAAATTACACGCACGCACACACACGCACGCACGCACACATGCGCACACACACATATGAATGTATACCCAGATGCACATGCACACACAGATGTCGACAAGCCTTTTCCTTATTCTGATATCAAGCTAGAATAAGCTGAACTTTGTCACATTTTTTCTGAGCGAGACAGATGACCTTTATTCCCGTAATTCAGAAATTAAATTGAAACTTTTATTGTCTAAACTTTTAAACTGTCTACCCATTCATTGGAGAACACCCAGGCTACTGTAGCAGTGCTTGTAACTACTGACTGACAGAGAGAGAGAGAGAGAATGGGATTGAGAGAAGAAAAAAAATCAAAAACCCCACGTGATGAATGCCTTTTTGCTGTCATAAAATTAACAAAGATTTCCTGTGTGGCCCACTCCTTCATTACAGAGTGCAACAGGGCTTTTTGGTAGTTTGAGCCCGGCTCACTTCAAGTTTCATAAAATGAAATAAAACAAGAACGGTAAACCCCTGCACATGATATTAAGCCCATGTGAGGTTTTAAAGCCTGTTATTAATGGGGAATCCTTGGCCTTGTGCTTTGTTTCACACTCACAAATGGGATAGAGACGTCAAATGGTTGAAGGCTCCCTCTGGTATAGTTGAAAGGTCGTTTCCATGGAGAGTTCTGGGGGATGGAACAGAAACAACGGAGAGTGGCGTGAGCTTGCAACTGATTAAAGATTTTAAACGTCCCTATTGTTGCCTCACATATAAAAGTAGACATACAGAGACAGAGAGAGAGAGAGAGAGAGAGAGAGAGACTTTTACCTTTTAAGAAAAACGAGACCTATATGTTCAAATATTAACAAGCAAAACAAAGTAATCCACTCACACACACACACCCAGAAAATAGGAAAACAAAATAGAATGAAAATAAATATAATATAAAATACCACAGAGAAGAAAGAAATCATTACCGGAAAACCAAAGGAACCAAAGGAGGGAGAGAGAGAGAAAGAGAGAGACCCAGCCCAACCTTTAACATCACATGGCCTCCGAGGCCAGCCCGTATAAGCAATGGATACACTGTTTCCACTCACATTCCTTCAGCATTCATACAAAATGAGCTTCAACCACTAACCCCCCCACCTCCCCACCAGTGCTGTCAACTGCTTTCTCTACTTGACCCCCAACCCAACCACCCACCAACAGCCGGGCTCAATGTAGGTGGTAGAATATGGGACTGACAGCCCTCAGCTCTGGGCCCCTGCTGCAGTGCCTCTCTCTCCCCCAGGAGATTATGGGAAATGAACAAGTGACAATGATGGCTTACCGGGGGCTGCCTGTGCCCACGGCTAGCCAGAGGTGAAGAGAGCAATCCTTTTTTCTGAGGCACTTAACTCCTAACACAACCAGGGGTTGGGAAGCTCCCATAATCAGTGCCGCACAGCCCAGCCTGCTGGGAAGGCTTTAGCCCAGCAGAAAATTGTAGCGCAAAAGCCATGCAGTTACAGATGACTTGCGTCTCGCGCCAAATGCAGTGGGGTCCGGACTACCAGAAAACCGCGTTCCTAGCAAATGAGCTTTGGCACGCTGTTGTTTTTTTCGGCATTCAGCCTTGACTCGAGTTAATAAGGACTGCTCTGGGCTCTATCTTTAAGGGCCAGAGAAAGCATCGCGCCTGTGTTTTTTATGCTTTATTTATCTGGAGTTGTTTGGGAGCTTTTCTGCGGGGGCTGGAAGATGGATGGCGGGGAGGCAGCGAGGCAGAGGGGCCATTCATCACCCGCGGTGCGGGACGGAGGCGCGCGGCTCTTACAGCAGGCGCAGAGACTTGAGCCCGTCGAAGGCGTGCACCGGGATGCAGCGGATTTGGTTGTAGCTCAGGATGCTGTCACGAAATAACAAGAGAGACAGGACATAAGAGACAGAATCACATTTTAACACGGGGCTAATATTTGGTTACGAGACAAATTCAGAGTTGGGTACGTTAGTTTAAAAAAAAAAAAAAAAAAAAACAGAACACATATATCAGTGTTATCTGCTCTGCTGAATGTGTCCGGCCTTGTTGTCATGGCAACTCACAGAGTGGAAAGCTGAGTCATGTTGTTGAAGGTGAGCGGGGCCAGGAAACTGATGCTATTGTTGCTCAGGTCCCTGTGAGATCAGAGAGACAAAACCTGTCACTGGGTGGCACCTGCCCAGACACACTCAGTCAAACCCAGAGACCAAACTTCCTAGGATGTTTGGTGTCCTGATGGAAATTAACGACTTAGTTAGCTACCAGTTAGCCGATGTATTACTAAATACCCATCTAGCTGCCACAGTTATATACGGTTAGCTATATAGAGCAGTTGTTTAATGTTATAATTAGGGCAGGCACGTTTGCAAGGTGGTATCTCTACACAACAGACCGTGGATGAGATACAAGGCATTTTAAACAGACCGTGGATGAGATACAAGGCATTTTAAACAAACCCAAACTAATTAAACATGGAGAATCTGCAAACTTGGCTGATGAAGTTTAAGCAGAAAAAAAAAAAAAAGAGTAATGCGGACTGACGATTCCTGTCAGATGGCAAACAGAGCAGCATTGAGGACAGCGGTGGAGCGGTGGTACGTACACGAGTGACAGCTGCTTGAGGCCGGAGAGCTCCTTCGGCACGGACGACAGGAGGTTCCCTTCCAGGTACCTGAAACGCAGAGTTGGCGACGGGTCTTTATTTCACACCGGCTTCCTGTTTCCCATGATCCCGCAGCGCACCGTCTCACGCATAGCAGGCGGCTGGGAGAAAGGCTCCAGCCCCCCTTTTGGTTCAACCGCACGTTAATTAGAAACAGACCGCTCCGGTCACAATTAGATGAAGAGCAGATGACGACGACGACAGGGGTGGCAACGACTGAATCAAACCGTGGACCAGAATCACAACCGCAGACAGAATAAGACAGAAATATTCACATGAAGCCAACACAAGCTGACAAACATATGAGTACACAGGTTTTAAATAGAGGTGTCAAGAATAAATTTGTGTTTATTCCATCAATATATCCTAATGTAAAATGATTTTGGCATGCTCTAAAAGATAGATCTTAACAGGGCATTACACGTGTGGCAATGGAGACTGCCCGTGCATTATTCATTTTCCTCAAACCCATAGGCCTTCTCTCAAAGTGCAATGAATCAATGACATTGACATTGGACTGGGTGACAACTGCTACCGTTTTACTTCAGCCCTTTGGGTTACAAACACAGTGGGTAGACCTGAGGAGTTCACCAACTTATTTCAGAAAAGATGGGCGCTCAAGGTTGTCCGTTAAGATGAGGCCGAAAGATTCGAGCGTTTCAGCGTGTTGCTTTCATTGCTGAAGTGATGTGGTGTGGTGGAGGATGTACCCAGCGGACAGGGCGTGCGGGGGAGGATGTACCCAGCGGACAGGGCGTGCGGGGGAGGATGTACCCAGCGGACGGGGTGTGCGGGGGAGGATGTACCCAGCGGACGGGGTGTGCGGGGGAGGATGTACCCAGCGGACAGGGCGTGCGGGGGAGGATGTACCCAGTGGACAGGGCGTGCGGGGGAGGATGTACCCAGCGGACGGGGCGTGCGGGGGAAGATGTACCCAGCGGACAGGGCGTGCGGGGGAGGATGTACCCAGCGGACGGGGTGTGCGGGGGAGGATGTACCCAGCGGACGGGGCGTGCGGCGGAGGATGTACCCAGCGGACGGGGCGTGCGGCGGAGGAGGCACTCACAGCTCGGTAGTGTCCTTGGGGATGCCCTTGGGCAGCGAGCGCAGTGCCCGGTTACTGCAGCGCACCACGGTGTCTGAGCACGTGCAGGACTCCGGGCAGCGCGGGACTGGCAGGCAGCTGTTCTCCTCTGTACCTGTGGGGCACAGGAGAAAGAGAGAGCGAGAGAAAGAGAGATAGAGTGAGCGAGAGAGTGAAAGTGAGAGATCAGACAGGATAGCAGGTACTGTACAACAGGCAGGCAGAATTATCCATGGCTGCATCCCTGGCCAATGTCCTGAAACTCACTCAGCACTTTTGAAGGAGGACTACAACCACAAATGTACTGAACTACCCACCGCCAGGGCAAGCCCAGCTGCGGATGGAATCTTTTTGTGGCAATTATTAAAGGAAAAAAAAAGAAAGTACTGTACAATCATAATAAGAAATTCAAGCGAACAGGAGTTAAAGATCTTGTACTAAATATTGTTCTTGGCCAGGGGGTTTCTCCATTTCCCCTCTCGGCGGAGCACACAACCCCGTTCAGAACGACTTTACTCTAAAGCCTGGGAGATCATATCTGCAAAGACTGGAATTGCTCGTGAGATTAAAAAGAAACAAGGAATTAAGACATTAATGCAATGTAATGAAGTCTAGGGCCCGGCCCAACAATAACAGGCAGTGTGCGTGGATGGGTAGCGCCTTGCTGCAGACAAGCTCAGAGGGGGTGGGGGCTGCCGGTAACTTTTTTTTTTGCTATTCTGATTGGGCCACTTAAGAGCTCAGAACTCCTGAAAATGTAAATCAAGAGGTTTTTTTCCTTGCCACCCCCCCCCCCCCCCCCCCACGACCTACGTGTAATTCCAGATGACTAAAAATAGGAAGGATACTGTGTCGTTGTTATTGCAACATTTTTTTGACGGAAAGTGAGGAAAAACGGCCCGGACCTTCCAATTCTCCTCCTGGGCTCCCACGCCCAAAGCAAATGAATTGTGCACTTAGTTTCTTTCGGGCTGACTGATTGCGCAGCTCTTCTCCTGCCTTGTGATGGAGACTAATGGAGACCTTGTCTGTGTGAGCTGTTATAGCCTCTGCCTCCGACTCCCGCCGTCATTTCTGCTTTTTAAAGAAAAAAAAAATACTTCCAAAAGACCTTCAATAGAGCGAAAGCGCTGTACTGTCCGGGAACGTTCTCCTGAAATTTCATTCAAGGTCTCGCTCCAGCTCGCTTGCTCACTCAAGAGGTGGAGAGACAGAATGAGAGAGAGAGAGAGAGGCCGGCCAGACAGAAGCCAAACTACATTTCCTTTACATAGTAAAAATTTACGGCACAGTCCGTGGGCCTCCCAGTTTGTACAG
>CM056393.1:29118338-29192988 GCA_029718625.1 Synaphobranchus kaupii | reverse complement strand
AGGGTAATGTTAAATGCAAACCAGAGCTCGCTGTGACGAAAATTTGAAAGCAGCAAATTCAGCATTAAACTCTGACAAGCGGGGGATCTGAGACAGGCAAACTCAATTTAGGTGCAAGCTCCTGGGATCTAAAAGCCTCGAAATTCAATACCGGGGAACCATGATTCTATTCATATGATTTTATGCATTTTCTCTCTCTCCAATTCTGTTAATTAAGGGAAAATAAGGCTCTCCAAAAGCGGTCCTGGTTGTTTGAAGCTACACACTTCCTTTCTTTCGCTCGCCTTTTAAAATAACGAACGCAATTTGTTATTCAGAACGATGGACTCACTTTGTTTGGCTCGTGTTCCAACAGGATAGGATAAACAGTATACTTTCTGTATGGCAAGTGTTATCATCTTGTACAAATAGGCGTATACAATTCTGGAAAATGCTTGAGAGAAAGAGAGTGAGCGTGTGTATGTTCATGTACATTTAAGCACGTGAATAGTATGCAGTCGTATGACTGCATCTGTATAGCGTACGCATATGTGTTAAGTACTCTGGCATGAGCACTCTTCAGGCCCTTTCATGTTGAAATACAGAAGCTTGTATGCACAGGTCATCAAGCTGATCCCGGATAACAGTCGCAGTTAGCCGCATGCTACGGCAATACAGAAGCTTGTATGCACAGGTCATCAAGCTGATCCCGGATAACAGTCGCAGTTAGCCGCATGCTACGGCAATACAGAAGCTTGTATGCACAGGTCATCTAGCTGATCCCGGATAACAGTCGCAGTTAGCCGCATGCTACGGCAATACAGAAGCTTGTATGCACAGGTCGCAGTTAGCCGCATGCTACGGCAATACAGAAGCTTGCATGCACAGGTCGCAGTTAGCCGCATGCTACGGCAATACAGAAGCTTGTATGCACAGGTCATCAAGCTGATCCCGGATAACAGTCGCAGTTAGCCGCATGCTACGGCAATACAGAAGCTTGTATGCACAGGTCGCAGTTAGCCGCATGCTACGGCAATATAGAAGCTTGTATGCACAGGTCGCAGTTAGCCGCATGCTACGGCCTACGGGGCTGCTCACTCACAGCGTCTTGAGGCCTGTCAGACCCTTGAACATGCGGCCCTGCAGGGACTGCAGCTTGTTGCCGGTCAGCAGCAGCTCCTGGACGGCCCCCGCCCCCTCAAAGGCCCCCTCCCGGATGTCCCTCAGCTTGTTGTTGCTCAGGTTACTGCAGAGAGGAGACAAGGGGGATCACTGCAGTACATTCTCGCTGCTTAGAGAAAGCTACCCACAGTTAGGTCAAGATTTTGATACTATATGTGTTTTTCATAAGACAACCTCTTTTTCCTCTTTTTAAAAAGGCTGGATGCTGCCTCCCCGCTCACCCCAGACACATGTAAAGCTTTCCCCAGCATGCATTGGATTACTGTTGTCCAATCAACAGCAGTTTGACAGGTCAACTTAGCTCTTCCCACAAAATATCCAGTTTTAAACCAAAACAGGATACTTCACACAAACTGAAGTATTCAAACAATAATAATAAAATGAAAAATGAAAATAAATAAACCTTGTTGAAGGTTGAAAAAGAGGCATAATATCCCATGCATACTACAACTACCAATCAGGATATATAGATGGAACACATCACATTGATAGTGTATATTGTATTTTATACCACATAGTATATAATGAGATGCCGTGGTGTATGGAATTGGTAATGTACTTGGCAAGGGGTAATGTGTGATTCACCAGCACCATGATGTACAACTTGATTGTAATCTGTCCTTTTGTAAAATGCAAAGGAGAAGTTCAGATGTGGCCGATTTATACGTTTTTGAGGCTGCTGGATGGTGAGCAATTTCACGCTTAATAAATCACTGCACTTGTTTTTCACCAGGCGAGCATTTCCACCCTCATAACTGGCCACAAATATTGCCTGACGGTAAATCATGCGCTCTCTCTCTCTCTCTCTCTCTCTCTCTCTCATTCGAATATAATATTCCATGCCTTGCTCTCCCCAGTGCTACCCTGTTTTCTGCATATGAAGTTGTCCAAATAAACCTCCTGGCTAGATATCCTGCTCTGACAGAACAATTTGGCAGCTTTTAAAATAGAAGTGGAGGTGTGCGTGCTGACATACATCTTTCGCAGGTTCGGAAGCTTCTTAAAGGTCCCCGTGGCCTCTAAGATGGAGATTTCATTGTCGTTCAGGCGCCTGGTTGGAGGGAGGGAGGGAGAGGGAGAGGGAGAGGGAGAGGGAGAGGGAGAGGGAGAGAGAGAGAGAGAGAGAGAGAGAGAGAGAGATAAATTGAGTGAACAAGAGAATAGAAGATGGGATGAAGGTTAATAGTAATTGAAGGACAGAAAGTGTGCTCTGAAAAAAACTGACAGGAACATTTTTCTCCCCTTCAAGAGGGTAAACATGAGTGAGTTTTCAGTCGGTGGTGAACATTGAAACCCATTTCAACAAATAAAGCAACAAAACAAAAATATTCATTTCTAGGAGAGAAACGTGGCTCATATTTTGCACGTTGAATATGAAAGGACTACCATGACTTTTTCACAGGCTTAAGTGGGCGTTTCTGCTCATGCTCCAATCCTAGGCTGTGATCGAATATGATCCCTGTTCCCTGCCCCCTGTCCACTCAGACCCCTGTGCCCTCTCCCCTCACTTTGCAAGCAGTGTGCCAAAGAAATCCTGCAAAACTCTTTCCAATCTAGTGAGGAAGTAGTTCATAATATGTCCCGATCTTTTACCATAAACATGCATATAGACTCTATGTCTTGTACTACAAGATGTAGTTTTTACTTTTTCAAGTAAAAAGGTTTACTTCCTGAAATTGTCAGAGGAGTGTGCTCCTGAATCCCCTCAACAAAACCTTGGAAATAAGTGTTTCATCCGGGGATTTTAAGTGCCCCCATTTGTGAGAAAAAATCGCCCACTTTTTTTTTGACTCAAATATGCGCCCTCAAAGGGGTGAATGGGATCATATTTGGTCACAGCCCTAGTGTTTCAACCTGCTGCACATGGATGGGCGCGATCACTTCAAATAAAGCTTTAGGGGACAGAGAGGAAGAGAGAGAGAGAGAGGGGGGGGGGGGGTCCCAGGTGGTAAAGGGCTTGTGCTTGAAATGATGAGAGCGTGGAAACGGGTCTCCTGGGTTTTCGACCTTTCCTAATTTCCCCTGATGCAGCATGCCTTCAGAAAGCTGACCCAACGCAAAGTGCTCCTTCGCAATATTCCGGGAAAAGTTCTTGAAATAAGTGACATTAGGCCAATGCAGACTGTAGATGGGAAGGAGGGGGTGCTCTGTATGAGAGATTTGAAGGGGTTATGGGGTGGGAGAAGGAGGGGAAAAAAGCTGACATGTCCTTTGCCGAGTTGAGAAGGGCAACATCTAGTTTCTCCAACTACGGTCGCCCTGAGAGACGGCAGGAGCGGAGGGCCTATTAGGGCGGGAGAAGCTGGAGCCGTTCGTTTGTGATCACTCAGCTGGAGGTCCGTCTGCTGCGAGCACACGGCTGGCAGCCGAGTAATGGGGGATGGGGTGTGTGTGTGTGTGTGTGTGTGTGTGTGTGTGTGGGGGGGGGGGGGGGGGGGGTAGGAGTGGGAGTGTATCAGCTCCAGGACGGAAAGGGTACTTAAGTGCACAGAAATACAAAGATAAAGGCCGGGAGAAACATAACAAAATCCAATAATGACCCCGGAAATGACCATTAGTGCAACTCCACTTTCAGGAAGCCTCCCTTTATAGCGTCATGCAGTGATGTCACTTCCTGTATTTCACTGTAGTCCTATATTCCTGTATTCACTCTGGCCTCTCCGTGCGGGCCAGTCATCCCCGCCAAACACATTAAAAATAGTGTCTCTCATTCTTGCATTTACCAGATCATACACTCTGCATTGTAGTACTTCAGCACGGTGATGCAGCAGACACACTACAGCTGGCTAGGTTTACGGGTGTAAGCACAGTAGATTACATAGCGGGATAACTGGATTACCAAAGAGTGACACATTTTACTGATAATACCCACTACAGTATTACAGTGGGATTGAGAAGCGTATAATGTGATGTGTATTTGTTATGTCCATATATGTTTGAATGGACAGTACAGTGCGAACATGTGTGTGTGAGTATTTGTGTAGATGTGTGTGTGTGTGTGTATCTGTCACGGGGCATGTAAAAGCGTGTTACTGTGTGTGTGTAAGGCTCTTACAGGTCAGTGGTGTGCTCGGGCAGGTGAGCTGGTATTCGAGTGAGTTTTAGGTTGGAGCAGTCCACAACGGTGCCCTCGCAGCGACAGCGCTCAGGGCACACCAGGTCCTGGAAGCACTCCCCGCTCAGACGGCTGCGGTAGTCCTCCGTGCCTGAGGGGGCAGGAGAGAGCTGAGCGTCAGGGGAGAGAGACCGACCCTTTCATAGCACACTTACTGACCTGGGGGGCATGCGGATACACACACGTACGCGCACACCTGTACAGTACTACACACACCCACCTACCCGCATGCACACACACACACACACACACACACACACACACACACACACACATACACACACACCACGCCCCACACAGACCAGATTCTTTGTGTTGACCTACTGGAACACAAGACAGGCAAGTTGTACTAACAGAAGTTTTAAACATTGCTTTGATCGCTTCTCTGAAGAAAAAACAATCTGTTGAAACCAAAGTCAAGTCTCGGGGGTCCAAAGCAGGGAAGCGTTTTGACATAAAACTACAGGCCGTTTCTTCATACCACAGAGCGTTGGCAGGTTTTGATCAATCTGGTTCCCATAACGTCCCCTCCACACTTTAGCATTGCTGCCTATATTTCATCACAACTTGACCGTTCTAGGAGCCTGTCTGGTGCGCCCACAAACAGACGACGCCATGAGCTACTTTACCACAGGAAGACCCAACATCCGCGACGCCAAACAGCGGGCAACACCAAAAGCAGAAAAAAAGTGATAATCTTCACGTTGAGGAAAAAAGAAAAAGAAAAAAAAAAGCAACCCTTTGTTAAATATGAGCGGCAGTTAAAAATAAAAAATTTACTCAATCATTGGCTTACCACTGGAGAGAAGACCCCCAGCGCTATCCCAGAATGCCATGCTGCGTGCGAGTGTCCAACGGTCACTGGTGCTTGACGGAACCATGTGAGGCGAGTGTAGGCGGCGGCACATGGTTAGATCAAGCACAAGAGACAGCTGCACCAGAGGCGGAGTGAAGGCAGAGTGAGGGCGAGAGGGGCAGCCAAAAAACACAGAGCAGCCAGGAAGCCGGGTGGGGCTGGCCCGGGGGGGCGGGGCCTGGAGGGAAACCCCTCCCCCATTCACACCAGAGGCCCTGCACACAGACGCTCCCACCCACCCACCACAGTACAGAGATACCCCTGGGAGAAAAAAAAAAAGATCCACACACAGCCATACCCACCTAGAGAACATCACATATTAAGAGGAGAAACAATGGTGTGTATACACACGCACACACACACACACACACACACACACACACACACACACACACACACACACACACACACACACACACAAGCATGCACGCACACACGTACACACACACACACACACACACACACACACACACACACACACACACACACACACACACACACACACACACACACACACACACACACATACACACAAACACACTGCACCCCAACAGGCTCCTGCTTGAATGACACACACACACACACACACACACACACACACACACACACACACACACACACACTGCACTTCCACTATACTGGCTATCGTGTTTCTATATTGAATTGGTCCACGCTGTAATTAGGAAAACCCAAGGTTAATATCAAAGCAAGCAGTGGCAGTAGACCAGTGCTCCCAAGCAAAGCTTCCTAAACCCCCTTCCTTACTGCCTAACACAGGGACCTGGCAGTGTGGGAGTACAAGGGGCGGAGGCGGGGTGCTGTTTTTGATGATCACATCCCACTTGCTGTCTTCACCTGAGTCTCTGCCACTTGAGGGTAAGCTTCCAGAGATCTGCTGAGAGTAATGCTGCTACCACCCTCAGACTGTGATCACCCCCAAACTGTGACCAGTCTCAGACTGTGATCACCGGCAGACTGTGACCACCGGCAGACTGTGATCACCCTCAGACTGTGATCACCCCCCAGACTGTGACCAGCCTCAGACTGTGATCAACCTCAGACTGTGACCAGCCTCAGACTGTGATCACTCTCAGACTGTGACCAGCCTCTGACTGTGATCAGCCTCAGACTGTGACCAGCCTCAGACTGTGATCAACCTCAGACTGTGACCAGCCTCAGACTGTGATCACCCTCAGACTGTGACCAGCCTCTGACTGTGATCAGCCTCAGACTGTGACCAGCCTCAGACTGTGACCAGCCTCAGACTGCGATCACCCTCAGACTGTGACCACCGGCAAACTATGATCACCCTCAAGACTGTGATCACCCTCAGACTGTGAGTATCCTCAAACCCAGTATACGTATGTAATCCAAGTATAACCGTTTACTTTTCTTTAATCAGCCATATGATATATCAGGAAAGAAATTTAGAACAAAAAAAAGAAAGGCAAAACAGGGCAAAAAGCAGGCTCTGTCAGGAACGTTCTGGGAAATGCTATAGAGCAGTGATAATGTAGTACCATGAGGGAGGAGAGTTACAGTGACGTGAGGCCATTTTGATGTCATTAAGCAGTAGATCAGATTCTCCATGGGCCCCAAGGTGTCAGAACAGCTAAGAACTGACCTTGTAAAGACAAGTTATACTGTGTCTGCACTGCACTGCACTGCACTGCTGTGCTACTGCCTCAGAGCACTCATGTGGAGTTTCTATTAGAATGTAAGTGCATTGCATTTTGTATGATGTATGTGTGTGCATATTTGTGTACACATTTGTATGTGTGTGCATATGCATTTGTGGGTATTTGTATTAAACACGTCCATGCGTATATTTGTGTAAACGTGCGTGTGTGTATACACATGCATGCGTGTGGGTGAATACGCATGTTTGTGTGTATGTGTCTGTGTTTGTGTATGTATGTGTCTGTGTGTGTGCGTGTGTGTGCGCGTGCGTGTGTGTGCATGTGTGTGTGTGTGTGTGTGTGTATACACATGTATGTGTGTGGGTGAATATGCATGTTTGTGTGTATGTATATGTCTGTGTGTGTGCGCGCGTGTGCGTGTGTGTGTGTATATATACACATGTATGTGTGTGGGTGAATATTCATGTTTGTGTGTGTGTGTGTGTGCGTGTGTGCGTGTGTGTGTATGTGCGTGTGTGTGTGCGCGTGCGTGTATGTGTGTGTGTGTGTGTGTGTGCGTGTGTTTGCGTGTACGTGTGTGCGTGTGCATGTATGTATGTGTGTGTGTGTGTGTATGTGCATGTGCATGCATGCGTGTGCCTGTGTGTGTATGTGTGTGTATGTGCGTGTGCGTGTGTGTGTGTGTATGTGCGTGTGCGTGCATGCGTGTGCCTGTGTGTGTGTATGTGCGTGTGCGCGCGCGTGTGCGTGTGTGTGCACGCGTGTATGTGTGTGTGTATGTGTGTGTGCGCGCGCGTGTGCGTGTGTGTGTGTGTGTGAACGCGCGTGTGCGTGTGTGTTTATGTGTGTGTGTGTGTGTGTGTGTGTGTGTGTGCGTGTGTGTGTGTGTGCGCGCGCGTGTGTGTGTGTGTGTGTGTGTGTGTGTGTGTGCGTGCGTGTGTGTGTGTGTATGTGTGTGTGTGTGTGTGTGCGTGCGTGTGTGCGTGTGTGCGTGCGCGTGTTCCGGGGTTACATTAAGCAGCAGCAGAAGACTTTACCTGTGCAGCGGAACTTCTTGCCCTTGACCTGGCTGATGCGCTTGTTGGCCAGGCGGCGCGGATGGCTGCAGCGGGCTCCGCTGGTCTCGATGGGGTTGTCGAACAGATAGTCGGCCAGCCACTTCAGGTGGCAGTCGCACATGAAGGGGTTTTGGGCCAGGTGTCTGTCCGAGTCAAAACAAATGAGAAAATGAGGCCCGCGTCGAACACCTCATCTTGCTTTCAGACATGGCTGCAGCCTGGAAACTGTGAAGAGGAGTGAAGGGACAATAGCAGCTGCTACAGGGCAACATTAACCAGTGAACACATTGCACTTGTAGCTTAGCATATCGTAGCAGCTTAGTGTCAGGACTCTGTCTGGAATTTCCTCTTACATTCTGCAGTACGTCATGCAAAACCACGACAGAAAACACACGACCCTTCAGGCTCTGTCTCCTGCGATGGTGCTTCAGTCAGACTGCGGTCTGTGGTGTGTGTGCGTGTGTGTGTGTGTGTGTGTGCCTGTGTGTGCGTGTGTGTGTGTGCCTGTGTGTAATGTTTAGGGCCATGTTTCCTCTTTGAGTGGACCCCAGGGTCTCTCGGGGGTTGGGCGGGGCGGTGCTCACAGGGTTTTGATGGAGCGCAGGGGGGCGAAGAGGCCCTTGCTGATGGTCTGCAGCTTGTTGTCATACAGAGAGAGCAGGTTGAGGTTCTGCAGGTCCTGGAAGGTGTTCACTCTCAGGCAGTTGATTTTGTTGGCGTTCAGCAGCCTGGGAGGCAAGGGGGAGAGCGGAGGAAAAGACCAGCTCACACTACACAGTGTAACACTTAAACACAGCTCCAACAACAGTCAGTGCATAATACATACAGCTCTTATAGCACAGCCTCACACAGCACATCAATGCAGCTCTCAAATACACAGTGTGATGGAGAGCACACAGACACAATGCACACAGCCCAGTATTACACAACACATAAACACATCTCTCAAATACGCAGTGTGACGGAGACACACAGACACGATGCACATAGCGCAGTGTAACAAACAACATAAACGCAACTCACACAGCCCAGTATTACACAGCAGCACATAAACACAGCTCTCAAAACACAGTCGGGACAAAGGCACAGTACACAGACGTAGCTCACGTAATACAGTGTGGCAGAAAGCACAGACCTAGCACAGACTACATTGCGACGGAGACTACAGGCACAGTGTACAGTGTAAAAGAAACCGCAAAATACAGTCTACACAACACAGCGCAATCAAAAGTACATAAACAGCACGCAATGCGACAGTTCATAAGATGGCTCAGTTACACAGCTCACACAATACTACACAAATAAGGTACAGCAATGCTTGTGTTTGCATGGTAAGTCGCTTTGATAAGAGCATCTGCTAAATGGCAGTAATGTAATGTAACGTGCGCAATACAATACAGAAATCACAACAACTTTGTGTACAAAACACAAAGCGACAGAAAGTACAAACACAACTTACACAACACAGTGCGACAAAGTACAAACAGCTCACACAACACAGTGTGAGAGAAAGCAGACACAGCTCACACACGGCTCACACAGCACAGTGTGATAGGAAGTGCAGGGTTATGATCAGAAAACAAAATTTTTTCCTCTTGCTGGGATTTAAAGGCCGACAGAACGGTGCGGGGCAGGGGTGGCAGTGCTATTTCTGTCAACACCTTGCTCTTTCCCCCCATAATCCCCAGCGCCTCTGTCCTCCAACCTGCATAACAACTGACCACCATTAATTAATTATTAAAAGTCATGCTAATAAGGGATTGTGGCGGAGTAAAAACACATGCATCGTTAGGGTGCTCACAAGGAGAACTAATTAGGAGATAAAAAATAAATAAATAAAACAATACAGCCTTTTCCCATTGTGTGTTAGGAAAGGCCTCAGACTAGGGGTGGAGGTGCTTTTTCGCTCAGAGGCTAAGCTCATTAGCGAGCTCTGGGGCTTGCTTTAATTACAAAAAACAAGCAATTTGAATCATTATGCAGTCGACAAGACAAAGAGCGCAAACTCTGAACCGTTCCACGGTGTGGGTGATCTGCCATTCTCAACCTTGATAACAACATGCTGATGCACACCTACTTTACCTCCTCTACCAATCTCCTGCGATGCGGTCGTCACCGTCGGAATAAGAGATCACAATTTCTCCATCTTACAAAATCATTAAAGGACTACAGCACAAACAGCACCATTAAAAAGAGCAAATCTCCTCAAATTAGACCATTAAATACAGCCATTATGTTTGAGCAATGTTTCCATGTCTGCATCAATATAACTAGGTGTGAGAGATATGCTTTGCAATCAGGTCCAATTTAAATGCTAATGATGTTGCGAGAGCTACCCCGGTGGAAGTGAGAAAGAAAGGCGATGTTTCATTCTGTGTGCTGCGCAGAGCCCAAATGGCCCATTTCAGGCCCTTTAAAAGGCTTCAGCTGCGACGCATGCGTCTCCTGTTGCGCTCGGCTTCCTTTTACGAGGAAAGAGAGGAGGAAACTGAACCGCTGCTCTGCCACCAAGCTTAGATTATAGGGAGTTGGCACGGTGACGTGTCACTCTGCAGAAAAATAGACACACACATGCACAGATGCAGGCAAAATTAACAATGCGCACGCGCACACACACACACACACGCGGAAAATATATGCAGTGAAAATATCAGATGCACAAACATACTTTCTTGTCCTCAAACATCTCTTGGTAATCGCAATGGAATCTGTTGCCTGGTAGCATTCAGTGACCTTGCTACTACAAACCTATGATTCATAACATTCCAATAATACGTCACATGATGACAGAGCAATCACAATGTAATTCACCAGCTAGGAATTCTGCTGCTATTTCACTGACTACTAATCAATCAATCAATCAATCAATCAAATATTATAATACATTTTTACAATCAGTTTATAATAAGCAGTGCTTATTTTCTTCAGGGAATCACAAACCCACAGCCAACTAGGAACATTGTAAATGTTCTAGGTCTACTTTCTGAGCCCAGACCTGACATTAGACCTGCTTAGTGGGGGTCAGTCCCACCCCAGCACGAGCATCAGAAGCCAGTATGGGACTTACAGCAGCTGCAGGGACACGAGTCCGTCAAACAGCCCCTTGGGAATCTCAGCGATTTTATTCCCATACAGGACCCTGCGGGGACACAAACAGACACAGGCAAACCCCACATTACACACCGTGACATCAATGACACAACTGCTCTTCTTCCCGTCATAGGGGCTTCAAAAGCAGGACTAAAGGATGTGTGTGTGTGTGTGTGTGTATATGTTTGTGAGTGAGAATGAGAGTGTCGCTGTGTGTAAGTGTGTGTCAGTGCATGTAAAGGCATACTTTCAGTGAGCCAACATCCAACTGCCAACTTCCTGCTTATCAAACACTGAAAAGACGTAACCGTTTTTCCATTGAAGCAAATCTTCAATCAATCAATTCCCCTGCACGAACGGCTAAGAATTTTCACCTGCCGCAATTTTTTTTTCCTTTATTGAAAGAAGACAAAGAGAGATGAATCTATGTTTGTCTTCGGAGGGCAGATTAAAACGCACAATCCTTGTGTCTGACGTGTCACATCTCAGGGTGATTTATATGAAATCTCTCTCGTGTTCACGCTGCCAGAGATGTCAGCTAACTTCGGTGGTTATTTGTACAGTCTTGCTTCTGTGTTCTCTTTACTTTCCGCAGCAACACCTGCCTGACACCCTGAACCAGCCATTTTGCACTGTAGCCCTGCTGTCCCTGTTCCAATTATCCTAGGCACCATCATTCTGCACTGACTTTCACCCTGAACTATGATTTCTATAAGGTGTGCTCTTTCTCATTCTCTATATGTTTGTATGTGTGTGTGTGTGTGTGTGTGTGTGTTGGTATACGTGTGTGTGTGTGTGTGTGTGTGTGTGTGTGGTATACGTGTGTGTGTGTGTGTGTGTGTGTGTGTGTGTGGTATACAACAGAGCATATGCGTGTGCGTGGTATGTGTTTGTGTCTGTGCGGCGCGCATGCGTGCGTGTCATGGCAGAACTCACAAAGAGGTAAGGGATCTCAGGCCACTGAAGGCGTCGGCGGCGATGTCAGAAATCTGATTCTTGCTCAGGTCTCTGGAAGACAACACGAGAGGGAAACAGATTTTACCGGTTTATTTCCAGAAGAGACAGACTCAAAGATTCAATAAAGACTCCGCGGAGGAGAGGGAGAAGGGGACGGCTCAATCAGGGGAGACTACCAGTGGCAAGGGTGGCTAACTCCTGCTTATTTAAGTCATTTGCATTGTGGAGAAACTGGACCAGCTAGTCACACGGAGTAAAAAAAGTTTAGCCCTTGTGTGTGAGTGTGTGAGTGTGCTAGTGTGTGTGTGTGTGAGAGAGAGAGAGATGGAGAAAGATGCGTTCTTTACCGTCTGTACTATATTTACCTTTACGTTTTGTAGTGTAAAAATATCTTTTGTTTGCATTTATTACCTCAAAAGTAAACCGTTAGAGCTTTGCCAATATATAAAAATGCCATGCTAAGTGAAGAATCTGTGAATTAGAATTAGAATTTGAAAGAGAGAGATTGGGATTGTGCAGGTGAGACACACTCACATCCTCTTCAGCTTCTTGTAGGGGGAGAAGGCTCCGGCAGGGATGCTTTTCACCAGGTTCTGTTCCAGCCGGCTGCAGGGAGAGGGAGAGAGGGAGAGAGAGAGAGAGAGAGAGAGAGAGAGAGAGAGAGAGAGGAGGGACGCTGGATCATTCACTACAGCCACGCCCTCCTGCTGTCCCTCACACTTACTGTACCACCAAACAGCTTCTCGCACGGGCGCGTAACTTTTACCACAGACACACTCCTCCCTTTTTTATTTCTGTGTGTCCTTGTACCTGTAAGTCTGTAACCTCCGGCTGAGCCGGTTCTGTGGAGCTGTTCTATTGGCCCTTGGTGCGTGACATGGGATTCGCTTTCCGCAGCTCAAAAGGATGGGCGGGGCGGGGCTGTGACGGATTGGCCTCTCTGGGGCTATTCCTGGTTAGGTCAGAGCCACGGGAAATGGACTGCCATCAATCTCTCTGCCCGAGGATGAGGCAGAAGTGTGTGTGTGTGTTTCAGCCTGTGTGTGCATGTGTGTGTGTTTCAGCGTGAGTGTGCGTGTGTGTGCATGTGTGTGCTTATGTGTAGGTGTGTGTGAGCGAGAGTGTGTGTATGTGTGTATGTGCGTGTGTATGTGTCTGTAAAGGAGAATGGTCAGTGCCCTGTGGTGTGGTGGGAGGGGCCCCTATGGGGAGATTGACAGCGTGAGGGCCGGGTGGGAGGGAGTGGCCGCTCCGGGATGCGCAGCGATGCAAGGCCACATGCGCGCTGCTTCGGACGGGCGGGCAGGCGGTCATCAGTCTCTGTGAGTGATGGCACAGCTCTGACACCCCCTTCCCATCCCTCTCTGCACCGCAGCTATCCATCCTCCAGCCTGAGGGATGGGCGGGGGCCCCAGGGGAGCCACGGGGCCCAGCGAGGGGTGAGTGCGTCCCATCTCTGAGTCGCCAGGTGTGATGGGGAAACGGAGGCACGTCACAGAGAAGCTATGGCATCCGTTCTGGGATTCTATTCAAAAACTGTACATTTAGGGAGTATTTTGGCTCTTCATATAAAAACAACAATACTGATCTGGCAAACAAATGTAAATAATAAGAAATAAAGAAATTGAAGACATAAAATTTGAAATAATAAATGTCCCCAGCGAAGTTTGCACAATCTGTCATTAATTTAACTCAATTTGTTTTTGGATGTAGGCAAAGGCGTATGAGTAATGTATCTAGCGTAACGTATAATTCTTTCCTTGTGCAAAGGTCAGAGACTATTGAAATTATGACAACAAGGAAAAACAGAGGACATCAGAACAATTACCAGCCTGTCCTGCAGCAGCACAAACAGGAGTCTTTGGGATCAATATGTATATCAAATACCCTGACTGAGAACACATGGAAATGCTCCAAAAGAGAAAAAAACTGAGGAAATCCAATCAGGGCATGGCACAAAGCAATAAACCCAAAACTCATGACCTCACACAAGTCATTTTGATTTGGAAGATGCCTGCCGCATTCGAAAACACACTTTAATTCATCAAGTTTACATTTACCCTCGACAATTCAGAGCAGAGGAGCTAGCCGTGGACAGTATGGCGGGCCTGTCAAACAACACGGGAGGTTTCAGCGGCAAGGAAAATTAAGCCGACTCCGGGTGAGCGGCCGACACGCGCGTCCGACGAAGACGAGGGTCGAACCCGCTCCGCCGCAGCCGGGGGCGCCCCGAGAGCTTAATTGTCTTCGAGCGCGGCGGCGAGAGTAGCCGATCGCTAACGGCGCGCTCGCGCTCGCGCTGTGAGCGATGGTGCCGCGATCTCAGCCGCTAATGAGGTTTGTGACATGACTGGAGGTAAAAGCAAAGCCATTACCGGGAAACGACGCGCTGCGAACCGCTGCACTGTCAGCGGCTAATTACATACAGTATTTGGCAGCAGTATTGAACGGCGAGACTACGCTGACGGACGGTAAAATCTTCGGCGCGGGATGAGACTATCGGACGATGAGATGAATGGGTGTGGCCAGTGTGGGCGGGGCGCTCACATTTCCACGATGCCCTCCGGCAGGTTGGCGGGGATCTCGGTGAGGCCCTTCCTCCTGCAGTCGATGATGTTGTTGTTGCAGGTGCACGTCGCCGGGCACACGGAGGCCTGGGGGACGCAGGTACGAGGCTCTGTCTGAGCAGGACCTGTGTGAAACAGAGAGAGAGAGGGAGAGAGGGGAGGGGGGAGAGACAGGGAGAGGGAGAGAAGGAGAGAGAGATAGAAAAGAGGGGGAGTGAGAGAAAAATAGGGAGAAGGGGGAATAATAGTGGTAGAGAGGGGAAGAGAAAGGGTGAAAAAGAAGAGGAGATGGAGAGAAAGGGGGAAAGGGAGGGGAGAGAGATACAGGTGGAGAGCAAACAAGCCGGAAGGGAAAGAGAGAGAGAGAGAGATAGAGAGAGAGAGGGAGCAAGAGATTGATGACAGGGTAAAGGAGAGAGAGTGAGAGAGAGGAGAGAGAGAGAGAGAGAGAGAGAGAGAGAGAGAGAGAGAGAGAGAGAGAGAGAGAGAGAGAGAGAGAGAGAGAGGGGGTGGTAAAGGAGAGAATGCATAAGAAACAATACACACTCTATCTTCTCTAAACAAACATACCCAAAAAAATAAATCAAGAGATATTATTGAAGGAGTTTGTGCTCAGGCAGCGTGATGGATGTTTTGGAACGAGATCCAGGACGTGGACATCCCCGATTCCATAAGACGGAAGCAGCAGACGGTTAAAAAGAAATATACACGGGAGAGCCGCAAAATCACTCCCACACACAGAAAACACAGACCTCTCTCAAGGTCACTCCCGTGCCATTTCTGGAACCTTCTGAGACCAGGCGAACCGCGAGTCAATAAAGAACATCGATACGGCGTGCGCCGGCAATGTCCTCCGATACGTTTATTTCATTTAAGCCTGCGCCCCTCGCAGTCCCTCTCCTTATCTGTATGTCAAATAATCAATAGGATACTGCACTGTGCGAGCCAAGCTTTCACAGGGAAGGAATGCCTGCGTGTCACAGCGCATTAGTGCGCTAGGGACTGACAAGCCAAGCACATAGCCGTCATGGCGCGGGCCCAATGACATTTTCATTTCCGAATGACAGTCTTTCCTATGTTTCTTTCTTCTAATCTGCAGTACGTGCAATAATCAGCGCCAAGGTGCCTCTTTGGTACGGTTCAGTGTTTTTTTTCTCTTGCCAAACAACACCAGGCATTTTAAAGGGGGTGCCTGAGGCACCACAGATGGGGGGGTGGTTCATAAACAAAAGGTGAACATGAATGCATTCAGGACATCTGGGAGTAAATTAAAAACAAAGTAGTGAAACTAAGCTCTGGACTTCATTCAATTAAATTAAATGAATGTCACGGCAACATTCTCACAAGACGACATACCTCCTGTAATACACAAAATTATTTATGTGTACTGTGGAAGTACGTTGAGTAAAAAAAACTGCGGAACCAACCTTGTACCAACGCGGTCAGAAAATGTTTTTTTTAAGCTTCAAGAGAACTGGTAAAATTTTGAAAATGACAATTTTCTGCATATCGAAAGTCCGTTGAGGAAATGATTTCCACTTATTTATCCAAGCGCAGAAATGTCCGTTCTGCTCCCAGGAGAGGCCTGAGGCCCATGGTGCGAGGTCAGCGTACCTGTGCAGATGAAGTCTTTCTTCTGGACGTCAGGAACGTTGAGGCCCCTCTTGTTGGCGGGGGCCATGCACTGAGTGAAGGGGGCGAGGCCACGCCTCTGCCGCAGCCAATCTGACAGCCAGGACAGGTGGCAGTCGCAGTGCAGGTTGTTGGAGTGCAGACGCCTGCGAGAGGAGAGTCAGAGTTTATACCTTGAGATGCTGTCGGCTGCGCAGATGAACAGACTACAGCCACTACTGACTACAGCTACAGCTTCAACTGACTACAGCTACAGCCACTACTGACTACAGCTACACCCTCTACTGACTACAGCTACACCCACTACTGACTACAGCTACAGCCTCTACTGGCTACAGCTACAGCCTCTACTGACTACAGCTACAGCCTCTACTGGCTACAGCTACAGCCTCTACTGACTACAGCTACAGCCCCTACTGGCTACAGCTACAGCCACTACTGGCTACAGCTACAGCCACTACTGACTACAGCTACAGCCACTACTGACTACAGCTACAGCCTCTACTGACTACAGCTACAGCCTCAACTGACTACAGCTACAGCCTCTACTGACTACAGCTACAGCCTCTACTGGCTACAGCTACAGCCTCTACTGACTACAGCTACAGCCTCTACTGACTACAGCTACACCCTCTACTGACTACAGCTACACCCTCTACTGACTACAGCTACAGCCTCTACTGGCTACAGCTACAGCCTCTACTGACTACAGCTACAGCCTCTACTGACTACAGCTACAGCCTCTACTGGCTACAGCTACACCCACTACTGACTACAGCTACAGCCTCTACTGACTACAGCTACAGCCTCTACTGACTACAGCTACACCCTCTACTGACTACAGCTACACCATCTACTGACTACATGAACAGCCACTATTGACTATAGCCACTACTGACTACAGCTACACCATCTACTGACTATAGGAACAGCCACTACTGACTACAGCTACAGCCTCTACTGGCTACAGCTACACCCTCTACTGACTATAGCTACACCATCTACTGACTACATGAACAGCCACTACTGACTACAGCTACAGCCTCTACTGACTACAGCTACACCCTCTACTGACTACAGCTACACCATCTACTGACTACAGGAACAGCCACTACTGACTACAGATACAGCCACTACTGACTACAGCTACAGCCTCTACTGACTACAGCTACAGCCTCTACCGACTACAGCTACACCCTCTACTGACTACAGCTACACCCTCTACTGACTACAGCAACAGCCACTACTGACTACAGCTACAGCCTCTACTGACTACAGCTACAGCCTCTACTGACTACAGCTACAGCCTCTACTGACTACACCTACACCCTCTACTAACTGCAGCTACAGCCTCTACTGACTACAGCTACACCATCTACTGACTACAGCTACAGCTCGAAAGCAAGCCCAGCCAATCAAAACGGACCCTCCAAAAAATGGCACAGCACTCCCGTGTATTGTTTAAGGGACGTGTAAATGTTCATGAATGCTGCATTTTTTATTTATTAACAGGTGGCCATAAATAAGGAAAAAAAGATGTATAAAACCCAACGGAACTCTTGAGCCAAGACTGACTTTTCTAGCCAACGCTTTCACTTTCTCAAGGTCTTCAGATCCGTGGCACCTTTCCCAGCATGGATGCTGGGATAAATCACTCTCTCTCTCTCTCTCTCTCTCTCTCTCTCTCTCTCTCTCTCTCTCTCTCTCTCTCTCTCTCTCTCTCTCTCTCTCTCTCTCAAGACCGGTTAACTGCTGAGGGACGAGTTAAAAAAAAACAAGGGGGAAAAAAATCACATCAGCAGATGAAAAAGGCACTGTACCCTTTTCAAAGTCTGTAAATTAAATTTCTGGCAAATCCTGTTAGGGACAGAAATCGCTCGCTGAAGATAACAGCGGGACCGTGGCTTTAATGGAGGCTTCCCCATTATAAATCCCGTTTATAGCTTCCCGTTGTTCCGGATTAATTACAGCAGAGTGGGATTAGAGCTGAGGAGAGGGGAAGGAGGGCCAACGCGGCCGCCCACGCCGACGGCTAGGGGAGCGCTAAGACGCCGGGGAGCCGACTGTGTCCTGTATCCTCAAACCCCCCCACACCCCACACACACTACGAGAGGACTATCAGTACAACCCCCCCCCCCCCCTCCCCCCGACTGTCACACAGCCCCAGATGACTGCTCCGTACGCAGCTGGAGTCATCTCCACACTTTTTATTTGGCTGACTTATTGAATGGTAGGCAGCGTGGGGTGATATCATTCCATCTAATTGAATGGCTGCTGCAACAAGATAGCAAGGAGGGGAGGCTGAGTCTGTGGGGTAGGCGGGTGAGGGGTGGGAGGGGAGTGGGTAGGTAAACAGAACTATTTCATCAGGACCTATATCCCCCCGCCAGAAAAACCCCTCCTCCGCACCCCCCCTGCTAAATGGATTACAGACATCTCTAAACATTTGATTTAATAAGTTGTTTTTACGAGCAGCAAATTCAATACAGAGATCTCATGGATATTAGAGCCAGACAATTCAATACAAAAGGACCGGGGAGCCGGGGGGAGCCTCGTCTCGGATAATTCAATCCCGCCCGGGGAGCGGAGGGGCCGGCCAAACCCGGCCGAGCGTCAGAAAATTCAATCCTGCAAGGGGGGGTGCGGAGCCGGGCCGGGCGAGGCCTGGGCCGGGGAGGGGGGTAGAGGTCCGCGCCCGGCCGAAGGATGCGAAAACGTCAAGGATACAGCGGCGGAGCTGGGTCTCAATGAAGGAGGGGATGTGGACCCCACCAAACCCCAAAAATCCTCCCCCCTGCCCAGAATAAGCATTGCGCAAGGGCGAAAGAACTCGGGGGTAGGACGCACGGGGCCAAAAGGGATCTGAGGGCCACCTTCTCCAACCCCTGCCGTGGTGAAGCTGGCTGTCTCGACTCGGGGTGTGGCTCTCTGTCCAAAGGCCCAGGACATGCGAGAGGCGAGAGACTACAGCTGACACCCCCTAAATTTACATTTCCCCCCCAAAAAAACCAGCAGAAATGGCAGACCACATATTAATAATAAGCAAACGGCCACAGATCCAGTGTTAATACCGGGGGTGAGCCGCAGTTGGGAAACATTGGGGCGAAGCTGGGGCCTGGTATGTAATTACTCTTATTGATTGTGGTTTGATTCCCTACGGTGTAAATGCACTGCAGCGACAGAGGCATGCGCTCGGAATATCTTGCGGGTTTTTGGCCGGGATGACGTCTGACACGCGGAGGCCCGGTCTCCCTCCCAGGACCCCGGTGGACTGGCACGGCATCGCTACGGTTACTGCTATCGACTGGGGGTGGGGGGGGGTGGGGTCTACGGCCTATTCGCGTGTGAACATGCGTTTATTGGGCCTGTGAGAAACCCAGCAGAGTCGTTATATGGGGTTTTTGAGAAAATGGACCCCGCCACAATATGTGTCTCAACTCGAGGTCGGTGGAGGGATAATAATAAAGGACGACGACCCGCTGTCATGCGAGGCCCGCTGGGGAGTCGACCGTGCGATGCGCCAACGCGCCTGTCTGAGAACGACTGCTGCACGGCGGTACTTACAGCGTCCGCAGCTTGGGCATGTGGTTGAAGCTGGAGAGAGGGATGAGGCTGATGTTGTTGTTGTTGAGCGTGCTGAAAGACAAAAAACAGAGAGAGAGGGAAATTGTCTTTTATTGGTTTTAAAAGTCATTTTACAGTAAAACCATTTAATTACATTTTATTACATTTTCAAACTTTTCATTTCACAGTTTTAAAAACATATTTTGTCAGGGGGGGGGGGTTTATTTCCCCTCCCTTTTTAATTTCTAAAAATTAACATGCAACATTCATAACACGACGATAAATTACATCACATACAAAAAGGAGAAGTTTACAAAACAAAAAGGAAATCACAAGACATTGAAATGAGGACAGAGTACATGCGTTCCCGGGTTAGTGGGTGGGCAATTGTTCTGTCAGAGAGGGAAAGGCGCACATTATAAATGAGGAACAACAACGGTGCTGATCTATGGGTGGGGGGTCAGCCAGCACAGCCAGAGCGGCTGGGATAGATGAGGCAGATGAGGACGCTGTTGATTATCAGGCGCGCTCCCGGCGGCACTGGTTGGAAGTTATCGCCGAGCCTGGCGAATAACGACCTTCCAAAAGCCGTCGCCCACCACCACCACACCTCCTTCCTGCGATGGAGGTGAGCCCACGCCGGGGGAGGGTGGAGAGATAGGGCCCGGCTGCCTGCTCCCCGCACGCCGCCCGTTCCTCATCTGTATCCACGAGAGCGTGTAATTGGCTCTAACGAAACGACATCATCTGCGGCGTGCGCCGGCGTAATTGCGGCAGCCTGCAGACGACCCTTCCCCCGCAACCAGCGGCTGCTCTGATTAGCCAACTTAATCTTGTAATCTAGCCCCCGCCTAAAACCAACCCACCCACCCACGCTCGTCCGGATAAGGCAATGTGCTCTCGCTATTTCTCGCTAATCTCGGGGCTCCTGTCGGAGGGAAAATGCAGATTGCCGTCGGATGGCGGTGGCTCGGTTCACAACCTTTTTGGGGTTGTGTCGGTGCTGGCGGTGGACGGTTCAGGCATCCTCAGACAGGTTCATGCATATTTAATAAAGGGGGGCGGATGCCTGGGTCTCTGAGGGGGGGTGGGGTGCGCTCTCGGCCCGGTCATGTATCTCATCGTTTAGGACCTACCGATTGGGCTCAAACTAATCCCTAAAGGAGGCTGCGAGGTGGACAGACAGCTCCTGCGACAGAAAAAACAGCCCCCCTCAATATCTCTGAAGAGGCGCGTCTCTGGGACATTCACAACCGGTAGACGCCTCGGAAAACTGCGATTAAAAAAAAGCTAACATACATTCTGCCGTTCTGAAAACATTTTACTTTTAATGAGGGAAGACTTCATTAAGAATGAGGGGAGTGAAGAACAACAAAAATAAAATACAAATATACAGAAAATGGCTGTTTTGCTTCGAGCGAAGATATGCGTAGTGGTCATCCATGGCATCGCAGACCATGGTCGCGCTCTTTCTTGTCGAGCGGCCTCTTTTTGTCAAGGTTCTACGGGTTTCGCATTTTCATTGGTCTCCACGGTAGGGGAGATTTGGGACGGGAAGGCAAGCGGGAACAGCGAGCAGGCGCCCGGCGAGCGTAAACAGAGGAGCGCCCTGGCACCGAAAACCAAAACATCTTGAGGGTACAGAAGCAAAAAAAAATCACACACTTCCACCCACGGAAGGACGCCCACTTATCTAGAATACGCGCTTCCCCATCGGGAGCTTGAAATTTTCCAGATGGAGATAGAGAGCCAGGGGGAGAAATTAACTTAAGAGGCTAAAAGAATGAAAGGCCTGATTACACGCCCTCCAACTCCAGGCTGAGAAACAGGAACTTTCTGTGCTACAGGGCAACTCTGTTGATAAAGAGGAAACAGACCCTGGCTGGTGTTTGTAACCAGTTGCCTTTACAGTGGTACCAACGCGGGGGCGTGAGATCCTCTAGAGCCAGAATGGTTCCTCGACTCAAAATGTAGAAGCAAATTCACCCACTGAATCAAGGAGTAGCACTTCAGTACTAAAGCAAATGTCACCTGAGGCAGAATGACAACTCAAAGCTAAGCGTTCCTTCCTTGTGGAGTAAAATGACCTACAGTAGCCTACTAGTGTTTAATAATGCCTTGTGAAAAATAGTTATGGAGGTGAGGAAGGGACACCAGCCTTGCAGCTGTTCTCTCTGTTGCAGTGGTTGGGAACAGAAATGAGTAGATTGCTGCAGAGGCTTGTTTCACCTGTGCGTGTGTACGCGTGTATGTGTGCCAGTGTGTGTGTGTGTGTGCATGGGTATGGGTGTGTACCACTGATGTGCTGTCCATGCGAGTGAAGTAGGGAGGGAGGTCTCCACCTCTAACTTAAAGAAGTAATTTACTCTACATGTTGCAGGAGAAGTGGATTTGCATATCAAATGCATGAATGAATCTTGTATTACTACTCTAAAGCAATGTCTTCACTGTAAATAACAATACTTTCTGGTATTTAGAGTGGATACTGATGTCCGACTTTGCACTGTAAAAACAAATGGTAAAACAAATTATTTTTACAGATAATAGACAGTGCAGCGGGAGAAGGTGGTGGCCTCTTTACATCCACACTAAGTGCACCTATAGCTAAAGGAAACATAATCGATAGCATATACTGAGTAACGCCATGCCGTGGATGGGAACAATGCTGCTGTATGATTTCATTTGAGACTATTGATTCCGTGGTCACATTCAGTCATTCTCCGTGCACTCTGTGAGCACTTTCCCTTGGCCAGGGCTGGTGACTGCTATAGGAAGAAAGCTTTCCCACAGTAGCCAAAGGACCCTTTTACCGAGCTTCAAGAGCTCTCCGTGAGCCTCCATGCTCTCATTAAGACATTTAAAGTGGGTGCTTGCAGTGAGGACGTGTGGCACTTTCTGAATTGAAAATAGGGTTAGAGTTGGAAAGGACCATTGTGGAGGGGACTGTCTGGTGCGTGTGTGCGTGTGTCCGTCCGTCTGAGAGTTTACTGTGCGTTTACTGTGTGCGTCTCTGTGTACACGTTAATGCACAAGTAAGTCTGCGTTTGTTTTGCGTAAATGCGTAAATCCACGTGTCTATGCTTTTGCACCTATTGCACGGGTGTGTGTATGTATGGGCATATGTGTGTGTCTGTATGTGTGTGTGTGCGTGCGCGCATGTGTGTGTGTGTGGTAGAACATTCAGTTCGGTGGACGTGCTCGCAAAGCTTTGAAATCACGTGTCCCGCTGCCTGACAGTCTGCAGGGAACTGTGGGTACAGCGCCGTCCGACGCTAATGACGGCTGCCCAGGACGCAGCATGTGTCCTGAGTGAGGAGCACGTTGCGCATTTGACCAAGGATGGAGACAGAGGAAACAGGTTAGGAGTTGAAAAAAAAGAAGTGCCATGTTTGTTCTGTGGTTATCTGGAGGGCGAGAAGCGATGGTTCCCACGGTTTCACTTCTGCCTCCTTACTTCTGCACAATGGGCCGGGGGCTTGGGGAAGGGGGGCCGGGGGCCACTGCTGATTAAAAAGGTGCTTTCTTTCCCCGGGACGGCAAGAGCGTTTCGTAGAGCCGCAACTTTATCATCCCTCACAGCCGTCTTCACTCCATTTGAAGTACGTGCCCGTGTATTTGCGCGTGCACGTGTGTGTTTGTGCGCTGAAGGGCGTGGTAAGGCTTGGAGGCAGAACCACGTACGCGTGCAGCAGGACCGTATGAGCGCACGTGCACGTGTAAGGTACGCGTGAACTGTGTAAGCGTGTCCGCTTTGCGTGTTTTTGAGGCGAGGTAAGGAGGTTACTTCTGTGGAAGCTTTAAGCTTTTAAACCAGAAGTAAAAAAAGGCACAAGAAGGCTTCCAGAGCCCTCTGACTGTTTGAGAAGGATAACATGCATGTGGTGGCAGCCGAGGCACAGCCCAAGTGTCAAGACATCGGTGAGCGTACGGAGTGGCCTTCAGTCAGGCCTTCGAGTCAAAACAAATGAACAAAGTGGCTCCAGATGGGCACTAATTTTACTATTAGCCTAATTCCTCCGCCACTCGATGCAGTGTGAAGGAATCCATCCAAAAAGGAATGGAAATGTTTGTCTCTGTTTTGCGCTGAGCTGGGGGTTCAGCTGCAGCACGAAGCCACAATCAGATGTTATTCGGCTAATTCAAATAAACACAGTGAGGAGAAACAGAGAAATATCAGGAGCTGCGGTCCATGGGCCGGACCGTGTGGTTTGGGTTTTAAGTAGATGGGCTTATTGGAATAATGAAAAAAAAAAAAAATGAAAGACAAAACAAAACACGCTTTCAGAATATATATATATATACATATATACATATATATAGTGCTCTCCACTATTATTGGGACCCCTGGTAAAGATGAGTAAAAAGGGTTATAAAACATTCACCGTTTGGTGAATAAAGTAAATTTATTATGAGAAAGAAAAATCCCTCATCAAGAAATAATTATTTTTAACAAAACCATGTGTGCCACAATTATTGGCACCCCTGCATTTATATATATAGAATAAAGTAATATTTTTTTATATTTGGTCGCATATCTTTTGCATGCCATGACTTCCTGATGTCTGTGACCCAACAACATCAAGAGACTCTTGATATCTTATTTTCTGGTACTCTTACAAGCGATACTATAATGTCTCTGCATTTGAATAGATCTCTATGGAAATTGGGGGGTGGGACTAGATTTAGCTGTAAATTATGCTGGAACAGTATTGAATACATGGTTGGTAAAATGGCTGTAAGACATCAAGGGTCTGAGGTATCAAACAAACCTCAAATCATCACTCTGCTGCCAGATATGCAGTAGATATGGATGGATCACTTTAAGGGTTGTTTCTCCTGACAAATTTTCCTATTGAACTTTATGGAAAAATAAGTCAGGAGAAGAAACCCTTCAGGTTATCCATCCATATCTACTGTATTTCTGGGAGCAGAGTGATGGTTTAAGGCTTGTGTGATACGCCAAACCCTTGATGACTTAGAGCCATTTAGCCAACCATGTGTTCCATACTGTTCCAGTATAATTTTCAGCTAAATCTAGTCCCACCCCACAATTCCAATAAAGATCCATTCAAATGCAGAGATGTTATAGTATCACTTGTAAGAGTACCAGAAAATAAGATATGAAGCGTCTTTTGATGTTGTTGGGTCACAGACATCAGGAAGTCATGGCAGGCAAAGGATATGTGACCAAATATAAAAAATGATTACTTTATTCTATATATAAATGCAGGGGTGCCAATAATGGCACACATGGTTTTGTTAAAAATAATTATTTCTTGATGAGGGATTTTTCTTTCTCATAATAAATTTACTTAAATTAAAGGTTGGATTTTTCTCATTTTTTCAGTGTGAGATTAAGCTAATTCACCCCCTTCATTCACCCTTTTTACTCATCTTTACCAGGGGTGCCAATAATAGTGGAGGGCACTGTATATATATATATATATATATATATATATATATACACACACACACACACACACACACACACACACAAATAACATGGGCCATGAAAAAGCGCAGTCCTTTGAGGAGAGACTAAAGCACGCTCGCCCCAGATCTGCCGGCAGCAGCAGGGAGACAGGAGCGCTACATGACTATCAGGGCATCGATGAGGCCATTACGGCTCAAATGAGGAGAGATTGAATCTAAAGCCAGGCCTGTTTTTCTCCCCCCCACCAGCCGCCCAGGACTGAATGATTAATTGTCCGCGGGGTTGGGCCGCTGCGCTCGCTTGCTTGTCTCCGCTCGCGATTCACCTCCGGCCACCGCGGTGGGCTTTGGTGCAGACCTGACAGAGATAACGCCGCAATTTCCTGTGCTTTAAAGCGCTGCTTTTCAGCTAATCAGCGCCCCGCCTCCCCTAAACGCCCTCGCTCCCACATGCACACACCTGCCCTCCGCCAGGCCCTCCTCTTCTCCTACCCCTTTTCTTTCTCACTCTCGCTCGCTCACCCTGTCTGTCGGACGGCACGTACAGCCCTGTCACAGCTATTGGCTAAAGGCAACTTTTCAATCGGGCCGTGCGGAAGTCAGATTGATTCATCCCACGGGAGGGAGCCTGGTGTTGGGAATTAAAAATGCATGGAATATCTGATTAGCAGGGCTTCCAGGGCCTGGTCAGCCCCTCTCTCTCTCTCCCCCTCTCTCTCCACGTTCCCTGTCTCTCCGGCTGGGAGTGAGTCAGTAAGTCAGCCTTCTCTCTCTCAGCAAGCCTACATCCATCCTGAGCAGAAAAAAACAACTGTGACTTGGATGGCTACTGTAACAATGGGAGATCATGGCTGCCTCCATTAACTCATGGATGCACTGTGGGACAGGGGACCCAGAGCTTTTGAACGTGCCTTCTCACAGGTGTACAAGTGAATTCTCAAAGATGGCTGACATAGGCACCATCATCCACCATCCCCTCCACCCCATTGCATTTCTCTGGACTCCCTCCCCCACCAATCGAAATGATTCACAGAGCAAAGTTAATTCCGCTATTTCAAAAAAAATAAGAATAAATAAATAAAATAAATAAAATAAATAAAAACTTGCCTCAAAGCCAAATCAAAATACACAATAAGAAAATTCTATTTATTTATTTTTTTTCCAAAAGGCTCCTACACAATATAATTTAATTTCTCCTGCACTTTAATCTCGATCGTACACCCACTTGTCTAACAATGCCGTGTCCCAAACCCTGACCGCAGAGACGCACGCTCCTAGGGAAAACTTGCGAGACACCACTGCCTGTGGTAATCGCATTTTCTCACAATTCGCTTTGTTTCTCCCACGCTCTGGTTCCTACTCAGTTGCAGGCCCGATCCTACAGTTCTCAACCCGCCCCTGAGCGGGTTCGGTAAAGAAAGGCTCGGAGAAATCCACTGGAAATCGGGGTTCCGACGACAGGCGTATTTAGCGCGCCGCTGCTTTACGCCTGACAGAAGGCACCCCACTTGAAGATCATGTGAAAACATCGTTAAACTCTACTCATGCAGAATGAGAGTCATCTGCAACCTCAAAAGGAAAGAATGTCTTTGGTTAGAAGAAAACAGAGAAAGAGAAAAAGCTATCTGGAAAGCTATCATCAGGAACTCACAGCGGGGCTGTTCTTGTTTAAACTTGGCGGTCTCTTCAACCTTCTCATAAGATGCACAGTGCACATATTGACAAATGTGCCTGTGGACTGCGGGGGTGTGGGGAGGGGGGGGGGGGAGGGGGTTTATTATAATGTGATCATTTGGTTCCTCTTATCACCGCACAGTCGGCGAATGTCACCTTGAGGATATGGCGTGGAAATGTCTTCACGCTTCCCTCCTCATAAAAAAAAAGCTTGCACGCATTGGTATTTGATTCAGGGCCAAAATTTTCCGTACAAAAAAAGGCCATAAAATATGCAGAGGTCCCTCAGCTACAGAGAGTGCAGCTTCAGCGGACATGAGTCTGCAGACAGCTGTGCCCCACACTCCGAGAGCATCGGGTGAATTCCTCATAAAGACAAATTATGAATTTTCTCATGAAAATATTCATGAGGTTAGCGAGGAGGCTCTTATTCCCAGTCCGACATGCTTCTTAAATACCTTGCCGAGAACACAGTAAACACTTACCAAGGAAGAGGAATACCTGGCATTTTAATTATGGTACAAGAGCCTGCGCAAGGCCTGGTTGCTGTAATGTCATTTCAGTTGCGACAAACAGCCTTAATGTTGCTTTAAAGTAAAAGGTAATGATGTGTGTTCATCTCTCAAGCAAAGACGTAGTGCTGTTGATTGAATGAACAGAAATGTGCTGGGCATTTTTTTGTCTCCATTTTGTCTCATTTTAAGAGCTTTGAAGACGGTCTGGCTTGTGACAACACTGCCAAACCTGCATTATGGCTGTTTAATAAAAAATAAAATTATGCATTATTAAAAGACTACTTTCTGGTAGTTTCACTGCTTTTCACAGAGAGCGATCAGAAGGATTTTGTTTTTGTGCAATTTTCTCACTTCAATGAGTCTTCCATTGTGAATTATATACAAATGTATGAAAGAACACACTTTCGTAATACAAATTTCAATATTAGCCTCTGGCAAGGTAACAGCCAGACAGTTAGCAAGCTGTTAAGCAATACAATGTTTCAAAAGCAATGACTTAATGAGAGACACTAAATTACAAACTGGATATAAGGGAAAGCACATACAGTAGATTGCTGAGCTTTCATAGCTTACGATTACCTCATGAACTCCCAACTACAAAAAATATACAGAGGTCTTTGCAAAAGATTTGGCAGGACCGTTCATGTAAAGCAGTGCGTCCAGAGATTCTTGGTTTTAAGAGATTCCCAGGTATGTACATAGGCTACATAACGGATACATCTATCTCTTTTATAAATTGAGTCTTTGCTTCTGTCATTGTCCTTGTTCATTGACTTCATTCGAAGGACTGGATGAACGTGGGTAAACGAAGAAATAAAACAGCAAATTTTCTAGCTCGTTGAAACGTGAAGCGTGGGAAGATATCCGAGATAGCTTTGAAGTCATTAGTTCAGTCATTAGCAGGGTTATGTTCAAATATAAATTACAATTCATCAGAAGAAAGGACCAATCATTTATTTTGTAGTCTTGGCAGTCATGATACTGTATCCAGTCTCACTGAGTCAACAAGACCCACTAATTACAGAGGCAAATTTGGTGTTGGCTTTCCCCTGTCCATCAGGTCTCATTTGCCATCAACTCTGACTTTGTTTGACGTCTCCGTTGACGTGATTGCTTATGGAATTAAAATTTTGCTGAAAAAAAGGAAACTATCCCTTGTATTTACTGTTCTCTAAGATAAGTTTTTCTCATCCATGCATCACAAGGCATGTGTGATCACTGTTATCTGTTTATACCAAAGAATCCCATTTCTTTCAATGGCGCTTTAACGACCACAGCCAATTCTAATTTTCCGTCATCTTTCCAAGCTATCATAAGCGAAACTCCGCCATGGCCTTTTGTGTACACCATCATTTTGACATAACATTTTATGCACAGGTTAAGAACTCCCTGCACCGTAAACTGAAAGAAAAACTTTCCGTTTTCTCGTTTTAAGATCATTGACATTAAACTAACATAACATCACGCTTGTTTCAATACGAACCGACTATATTTGCTTTACTATGAAGAACAGAAAAGAGAACCAGGAAAAACATGGGATGACTTCCTTCAGAAAGCTGATTCTGAAGAGTCTGAGTCAGAGATATGATTTTAAGATAAATGACAAATGTTTTCCCTAAAGACAATTATTTTTCCACTAATAGTGTGGCGGGCTTTGGAGTGAATTCTCAAAGTCGCAATTAACATTTCTTTCACTGATTGTCCACCTACCAAATTTTTTATCTCTGCATGTGTTTGCATATTATTTCACTTTGTAGCTCAGAACAAAGAACACCGTTGACACACTCACTGACGAGCCAAGGGACCTTACTGAACTCATGTGCACTCATGAAAGCGCAGTTCAACAATAATTACTTCTGCATTACAGCAAGACAAAATATTTAATAAGGCAAAGTACAGCAGACTGTACAGAGAGGACCCGAGGACAGTAAAATGGTGCAAACATGTTTTCCACGAAATGTATTTAAATATCTGTTGACAAAATGAGAAACCAATATTTCATGTCAACTTAAATATTCTTTCGACAGCATTCCTGAAACCTAATATTTGAGAATTGTGTACATTACGCTCTGATGGTGAATGAATGTAAATTTAGAAAGCTCTATTATGATCATTTTTATGACAAATGCCAAGAGAGAAAAAATCTACAACCAATCCAAAAGAGCCCTAGCACTAAGAATAGGCCCCATACAAGTCACTTTGCTTTCCTGTGCAGGATAGACTGAGACTAACCTTTCTCCATCTAACAAACATACAATTTGGTGCTCACTAAGCAGGTTTTAACAGTCTCTGGTTAAATTTGAGAGTATTATTAATATTAATAAAGATCACACACTCCTAATCTTTTTTTTTTTTTTTTGACTTACTCTACTCTTACGCCTTTATCCAAACGGACCATTTGATCAGGTGAATCGAGTGGAGCGGAGATAGCAGAGCGGAATGAAGAGCCACGTCAACTAAAAAAAAAAGCGCTTCCTGTCAGGTGGCTTCGTCCAACGGCCCTCGTGCGCTTGCGTAGCTAAAAGACCCACAGCCCCTCGTTGATTGCGGTGATAAATGGCGGCGCTTTTCCCGGCTACCTGTTACGGCAGATTAATGAAACTGACCGAGGGCTTGGCGCGGTCCTGAACGAGACGCGCTGGTGCTTAGTGCTCTGCCACTAACCTGACGGATGGCCCGGTGTCTGAAAATGCCTGTATTTCTGCAAGGACCTGTACAGCTATCGTTGCCCACCAACACCACCCGGAAAAACAGCAAGGCACACACCCCTACCTATCACACAACACCTGGAGTGCCATGCACAGCTCCATTCCACTACGTCAATGCAAACATTTCCTGTCTATTCGTAATCTTACAATAGGGCAGAAAAATGCAGTGTATCCTCAACATTGTACTCTTTTGCTGGACTATGCAAACCTTGTGTCAGTTTGTCAGTTGACGATACTGAGTATTTCAAACAGCATATCAATGATTCCTCTGTCTATGAATTTTGCTGTACTACACAACTACATGACACTCTGATTACCACAGTTCAATTGACTGCAACACACACTTAAGCCGCATGGAAGCAGGATAATTCAAACACAAACATACAACAGTACTTTTAGACGTCAAATATACGGTGCAGAAATAAGACTAAAAAGTGAATTTTGGATACAAAACATATCTTGAAGAATTAAGCATGGACTGTGCAATGACAAAAGGCAGTTCAAGAGAGGGGGGTGGGGGGGGTGGAGATGAACAAACTTATAGAGAGCCCTGTAGAGCACAGACATGCACGCAGCCCTCACAGAGACGTTAAAAACGGATGAAATAAAGACGGTGTTTCCGGGCCGGCAGTGTATCCTCGGCGAGCCGGGTGCACGTGAGAGAGAAACGCACAGCCTGGGGGGTGGTCACCGCGTGCAGGTACCGCACACCCCACCTTCACTTGCAACGCACTTGTCCTCAGGGGATGCCGGGCAAAAACCACGCACAACAGTGAACGGACTACAGCAAGCCCAGAGCCGGGGAGAAGAGGGAGTGATGGAGGGAGAGACACAGGGAGGGAAAGAGGAGGAGAGAGAGAGAGAGGAAGAGAAGAAACATCTGGAGGAAGAGGAGTGGGAGGATGAGGTAAGGTTTTGGACTCACAGTATCTCCAGATCGCGGAGAGCTCGGAAGGCTCCATCTTCGATGCAGCTGATGTGGTTGCTGTCCAGTTGCCTGCGGATGAGAGACAGGAGTCAGCGGCAGGTCTGCAGGCGAGAGGGGTGGGGGGGTGGGGGCTGCGGGGAGGGGAGGGGAGGGGAGGGGAGGGGAGGGGAGGGGACGGGGGGGACGCAGGAGGAGGGGGGCGAGGAAGACACCAGTGCACATGCTGGGCTTACACCTCTGTTCATCGCAGCCAGGAGGATGGACCAGCTGGCCGGGGCGGCCTGTCTGGCTGCTACCCGTTACAACTCTCTCTCTCTCTGTTACCGTCAGAGAGGGCGGGAGAGGGAAAGAAAGAGTGGAGAGAGACAAAGAGAGAGAGAAAAAAGAGAGCAACAGAGAGAGAGAACAGGAGGCTGGCTATAGTGCACAGCCCACCCCGGCTGTCAGCTCTCTGTAAATATTAATTGCATTTTCTCTCCCTTTCCCCCTCCTCCTCCACTCTCTCTCTCTCCCCCTCTCGCTCTCTCTTCCCTTTTTTTTAAAGGCAGAAAGGGAGTAATTTCATTACATTAGAGCACCCAATCCATTACAAGCTTTTACCGGCTCTGTCACTGAAACAATTTCATTAAAGGAGAGGGTTCGTAAATCAGCTGGGGTCATGATGCCGGCCTCCCAGACTCTCCGAGGACTCGTTCCTCTGCCTCCTCTTCCTTTTACTTTAATTTGCTGGCCTAAGTATGCAGACTTCACCCCCCAACTCCCACCTCACTTGTCCCCAAAAAGAAGGAGATGGATGGCTGACAGAAGGAAATGGATCAGGGGATCAGTACGGTCTCTTAATGCGTTTATGCAGCACGAGGGACCGTGTCCTCTCCAAGTCTGCTCTGCTCTCCTCTCATCCTTTCTTTCACTTGCTTCTCTTCTTCTTTCAGCTCCCTCTTTTCCTCTCATCTCTCTCTCTCTCCCGAGTACTCCTTTGCCTCCCGTTTCTCCTTTTTCCCCTTTGACCTCATTCATGAACCCTTCACTGCCCTCCTCTCCTTCCCTCACCTCTGTCACTCTTTCTCTTCTTCTCAGAAGTGAGCAACAGAAAGTGAGTTATTTAGCAGCAACAGAAAGCATTTTGCTGTAGTAACAACGTCAGCACATGATTGAATGGTAATGAAATGGATATTGCTTTGAATTTGTTCTCCGTTTTGATATTTCTGAAAATGTGGTTATAATTTGTTGTCAGATCTTCTGGAGAGAAACAAATAACTGAAATGTTACTCATGATAGCGGTGGCATAAAAGCGTAATGTAGACTGCTAATGAAAACTCTTTATTAGCCTATCATTCACAGAGGTTTCTGAGGATCTGTCGCTTTACAACGGCTGCTATAGGGGTAATCGCAGTTTCATGGTTTAAAGAAAATAATTACTTCATGTATCTCTAAAGAACATTGTGCAGTGAAGTTATGCATCCAGAGGCCATACATAAGAGCACATTAAGTTAATAGCATTTCTTCACAATTATAAATATGCCGGTACTTCTTTCCTTCTTAGTCCAAAAGTGGCACAGTTGCTTCACTCTCAGGACCAGAGAGGTGTGGTTTAGATAAAGTTGACCTGGCCAAAGGGTAGCTACTGCACGGCCTGCGTTGTTGCCTAACATTGGCCAGGCGACTTATATATTGAAATTGAAGCTAGGATTATGTCCGACTATGACTATGAGTTTGAGCTACATTATGTCCGACTATGACAATGGGTTTGAGCTACATTATGTCCGACTATGACAATGAGTTTGAGCAACATTATGTCCGACTATGACAATGAGTTTGAGCTACATTATGTCCGACTATGACAATGAGTTTGAGCTACATTATGTCCGGCTATGACTACGAGTTTGAGCTACATTATGTCCGACTATGACAATGAGTTTGAGCTACATTATGTCCGGCTATGACTATGAGTTTGAGCTACATTATGTCCGACTATGGCTGAGTTTGAGCTACATTATGTCCGACTATGACAATGAGTTTGAGCTACATTATGTCCGGCTATGGCTGAGTTTGAGCTACATTATGTCCGACTATGACAATGAGTTTGAGCTACTGAACCTTATTTATTGCAGCCCGAATTTTTAGATGAGTAGATGCAACAGAGAGAGGTCAAAAAGGGCAACTAGCCATGCTTTCTATAGATATGGGAAGTCTAAAGGTAGACAACCTAAAACATTCTCCCTTTACATGTTTCCCTGACAGGTTTTCTACAGTAGTAAAACACTAAGTTGCTTCTCTCTACATGTAGTACTGTTGATATGGGAAGCCGCTTATTAGCTTGTGTGCAGCGGTCTCAGACTGCCTACCCACAGGACATAGTTCCAAATGAATATAATTATAAACATAATTTAAAAAATATATAATAATCAGGTACTATACACACGTACAATATCTGGAGGCACAATGTCACTGTATAATCTCCTTTGGAGTTACTGCACACGTATTGTATTTTTTTTTAACCCAGATACCCTGATTGCCCCTATATAGCCACTGTAAAAACATATAATATCTAATATTTTCTACTTGAGAAAAAAAAAAGATTTTAAGTCTCATTACAAGAACACTGTTTAAGACAGACATTTTATTTTTTTGCAGTGTATTAAAAAAAACAAAGTGAACTATCCCCTTAACACCAGATTCTATTTAACCCCACTTTTAATTCAATTGCACGGCAACAGTCTACACAGTTAATTATTTTGATGCATTACTCTGAATGCAATATCATAAACAAGCAGTATGCAAACCGCAGAATTATTTACTATGGTACAGTGTTATTGTAATGAACATGAACTGAAAATTAGCAGCAAACAACAGTAACAATTGACAGACCTACAGTGGTGTATTCTCTTACTGTGTGTATGACTCACTTTTCCCTGAGATTAACCTTTCTTTTCCACATCACAGTCCGCTAGATATATGTTCAGAACTCAAGATGTGTTTCTCTGGTTAGATCTGGCATATGGAGTGTAAGCTTTGCAGAAAAAAATAAATAAATTAGGTAGGCTAGGTGCTACTACATCTGTGAAAGAGGCTTTCTGCTAGAGCCACATTTTTCTGTGTCCATGAAAAACCTTTAGATTAGCCACACAGCCGGGGTCTCTGACAGGGACCGCAGTGACAGCTGCTCCATTCTTATGTCATTTACACTCTCGGTATCGTCTTCTGCAGCGGAAACTATTTTGTTGGTGGAAGCTTCTTTTAACACACAGCTCCCAGCAGGGCTGTGGAGGCCTTCTGTCAACAAAGAGAAGGGTGGAGGGAGCGGGGGTGGACGGGTGGATAGGATGGTGAGGGGAATGAAAAATCCCAAATTTAATTTACCTCAATCTAATTACGTTGGCCTTTAATCATCCCGGTCATGGGTGCTATTGGCAGTTTGATGCTCCCGTATTGCCAGTCTCCCATCTGGAGAAATATTACAGAAGTAGGGGAAACTAACCAGGCCTGAGCCGAGAACACAGCCCACCCCATTAATCTGTCATGGGGTGTACAACGTTGAACAGGAGCTTCTAATTACTTCAGGGCCCAAATGAGCGACGGTCCTGAGCACAGGCAATGAGTGAAGAAGAGGTTCCGTCTTGCGCAGTGAGCGGGGAGAGAGACCACCGCGGGAGGCCGTGAGGAAGAACTCGAAGGGGTTGGTGAAGGAGGCGTGTGAGGTCGCTGCCTGTTTCGCCACTTTAACTCAGTTAAAACTTCTGAGCTGGTAGCTATGCCAAGGGTGACTATTATCGTCCCAATAATTTCAGGCATCAGGGAAATCAGGGCCCCGTATTCATAGTGTCTCGTTGCGGGAGGGGTTGATTGAGGATCCGGTTTCCTCTGTCCATATCGTAATGCCGCCCAATGCGAGGTAAAATGCTAAAACCGATACTAGACCAGCACTCCTACTCTGTGACGCTTTGTGAAAAGGGGGACTCCATGCAGAGGGCCTACAGGCAGGAGATGGAGGTGGGTGGTGTTAAGCTGGGGTGGGGGTGTGGCTGACCCTCCCTTTGACTCTCAAGAACATCCTTAGGGGCTACGGATCAGCGGCTATAAGTCACTCTTTGACGACGCGGTGGCCAGTAACCAAGCGGGCGTGCGGGATTAGTGACGGACATTTAGGCCGAGGTGCTCATAAACCAGAGAGTGGCCGCACCTCTCACCGCGTTCCCATAATTCAAACAAACTGCGGCTGGCACAGCATTCTGGGTAGGAGCGAGAGAAGCGGGCGGAGTTTTACGAGCCCCCTGCGGAGAGCAATATGGAGGGGGGGGTCAATGGACAGGAAGTGTCAGGCTATGAGGTGGGAGGTTTGAGTTATACCCGTGAACACTTTCAAACGCGCAGCTTGGCCACTGAATTTCAATCCCGCACCTCCTACTCTGGTGATATATCGCACGGGGGCCGTGGATTCAGACTCAGAATCACGGCAGTTTCATTGACTCTGAGGTAAATAATTCAGAAGCAACACAATGTACATGTGGAACCGATGTTTTCAACACAGCGTGCAGCTTATGGGCGAGCGCTTTGAGATGGTGTACTTCGTGCCAACACCTGCTTTTTTTTTAGGCCAGAGGGCTCGTCCGTGTTAAGTCTAGAGCTCTAACAAATTCTGCCTTGATAGAGACGTACAATACAGTGGCAGCCAGAAGCCTGAGCAGAGCTAACACCCAGAACCAACAGGTCATGGTGTAGACAGACATCCTCTTTCTGCATCGATAAGCCTGACATTGATAAGTTTGTTGCTTGCAGGGAATATGGCCAAAAAGCAGTTGAATTCTCCAGTTGCCATTTGGCAGGGGCACACAACAGAACTTATCTTTAAAACTGGATACCCTGATTCTGGACACATGCCCTGATGCTTGGACCTCATCACAGGCCGACCAGGTGATCTGACCAAAGTCATAAGCCAATGGTTGACTGTACTGCATGACGATTCTTTCTCAAATGCAATGGTATGAAGCATTGGATAAACCAGAACCGGAATACAGTAACACGTGCAAGCAGGGGTCACTGTGTAAAACAGGGGACTGGATCTCTTCATTGATGGCCTGTGTTGCCTAGGTAATGTCAGGGCAGGAATAGAGGTAAAGTCGCGTGGGGGGTTGGGTAGGATTGGGTTATGGGAGAAAGGGGAGGCAGTAGTCAGAGAGCCCTAAAGGATGTATTGAGCACAGAGATGCAAATGAGGAAATCAATTGGCTCCCAGTCAGGGTCCTGGTGAGGAAAGAGGGGGGGGGTGATTGCTCCTGCAAGTGTCACCTTGCTGCATCCGAGCAGGTCCCGAGACGAGCGGGAGGAGTGACCGGACGCTATTCCTCCACCGGCTCCACCGCTTCGCCCGTCAACGCTGCACTAAGGGCCTTCCGATGGCTCTTAAACAAAAGGAACCACTTTGCTTGCAGAAAACCACACGATAAAACTAATGAATGGCGATGCGGAAGACGGAGGGTCGCGCGTCTCTTCCTTCCTCCGAGCTAATAGGTGATGAGCGGCCGTGTCACATTCATCAGCAGGTCATTGATCTGAACCCTGCACAGTTGAGAATGAATCCCGGGCAGCCCTGTGTGTATTCTGAGAAGGGGGAAGAGGGAGCGGGGGGAGGGGCAGGTAGAGGGAGCGGGGGGAGGGGCAGGTAGAGCGGGCCGCAGGGGGAGGGGGCCGCCGTCTTCGGAGACGCAGTGACCTGCGGAGAAGAGCAAGGACGTGCCGGCAAGCGAGGGGCTCTTTTGGCTGAGACTTGGGTGGGGGTCAGGGGGCACGCTGATAACCGAGACAGATTTTTGCAGTGAGGCGGGGGCGAGGAGTTTGTTCATGACGGCATCACGCTAATGCTAACGGACAACATACTGGAAGCCCTTTTCCAACACGATTACAAGCAGGGAGCAGGATTTGAATGCTTGCCCATTTCCCCAAGTTGAACAAAAAAGAAATCCACAAACTCATGCACTTTTAAAGCACTTCATTTAAAAGATTGGAATTTTTTATTTTTTTTACCCGCCATGTTGACTGAATATAGAGCAGGGATTCTTTTTCAGAAGGGTGCACTTAGCTGATTACACATCATCAATAAATCCAGAGGGAATGAGCTCCCTTGAATAATAGTGCACAGGCCGACCACCCCTTCTTGTCCGTCTTCCATTTTCCTTCCAGCTCTATGAATGGTGTACCTCATGCTGACAGGACAAAAGATTTGGGCTTAAGACCGCATGCAGCTGTGTGCCTCCCCCACAATGCCCTCCCCCCCTAAGGAAAGGAACGCTGTGGCCCAAAACCATCGTTCCGGGGAGAGAGCGTGAACCGAAGTTACATCAGATAAGAAACCACGCAGAACCGTGCTAACACGGAGCCGTGGGATTTTACACGATTTACCCGCCACATACCACTCGCGATTGTTAACTACAAAGGCAGTGCTCGAGCCACTGAGCGCAACCTTAACAGACACGTCTCCCCATTAATTACGGCAAATTATCGATAAGCCATCCCCTGCTTGCCCAGATCGCGGAGAGAATGTGCTTTGGAGTTTCCGGAATGCTTTGTTTATTGTTTTGGCCAAGGAGCAGTGCCTCGGCTGGAAACCACTTCCTCCTCTTCTCAGAAGTTCATCCCAAGGCCTTCGCCCAATAGCACGACAGAGGAGAGGGAAGTCAATGCTTCCACTCGGGCGGGAGAAGGGGGCGATACGCGTCTCCCCCGCTACTGCGCACGCTTCGTGCTCATCGTTAATTGCCGCAGCTTACCTCTCTGCACTCAGCATGAAACAACATGCCTGGCCCCCTCGGAGGTCGGAGGGTCAATGACATGAAGGAACATGTCCTGCACATGTCCACGACCTCCCTGCACTAACTCACTCATCGGTATTCCTCACCTTCGCTGTCCTTCACAAGACAGCATTATCATACAGCATGAAGCCCTGCCTCACAAACCCTTTTTTACAGGGCATCCCAAGAGATTCAAAAGCCTCTCATTCTTTGCGCTTCACCGCAGGGTCATGGTGCATTCAAAATGTCAGTGCAGGTATTTCCATTCTATAAGGGGGGGGGGGATTACACTGGCCACGACAAGAGGCTGCTGTCATCTTGCGTCAAGGAGCATCTTCTTGCAAACCCTTTTTTGTGATATTTTTCCACTGATATTGAAGCATAGGCTTGTGGTTAGCTAATCAGAAGATGAAAAAGGACATTTCACTCCCCCACCAAAGCACAACTCTGCAAATATGCCATAGAAGCTATACCATAATATATATCAGACATTTCTTGGAAAAGGGAACATAGAAGCTCCCATCTTTAGATAAAAGTGCAGAAACATCAATGGCATTCCTGCAGAAGTGTGAATGCATCATTAGATGCATAAAAAAGTACAGGTCTGCTGAATTTCAAGTTTTACACTGAACTTAACTTGCGGGGGGGGCGGGGTTTGACTGTCCAACAGGACTCAAAAACCGGAAAAAACGTCATCAGGACACAACGTCTTCCGCACGTGACTGTCAGACCTAGGCCCTGGTGGGGGGAGGAAGAGGGATGCATGGGTAAAGACAGGTTGACGGGGGAATACTCACAGGTTTTTGACGGTTGTGATTCCACGGAAGGCCTTTCGAGGTACTGCCTGGATCTGGTTCTCGCTCAGGTCCCTGCGGATACAAAGACAACAATCATTTGGGGGTGGGGGGCGGCTGGGAAGAGCTGGGAAGAGCTGCATCTGCACATGTGGGATCCGGTTGGCTCCAGCCATCTCCTCCACAGTAATGATACGCCTGGTCTTTGAAGCCAAAAACCAGATTGTCACACAGACCATAAATGTCATATCTTCCTCAAGCCCTCTCCATATGGTCTGGGTGAGGGTTAATGCAAAACATTTCCCAAAACTGTTCTCAAGCTCAACTCCTCCAGCATTTCATGACTGCAGAAAACAATCACATTTAGTTTGAGTAATTTGAGAAAGACAGAGGGGGGGGGGAAGAAAAAAAAACTACACCCACACAAAAAAGAAAGCCACGCATTTTTACCAGCTCGCCATATTATTCTTTATGTTATTTATTTATTTTTTGTTTTCTTAATCTATTATGAACCAAATTACTTTTGACATGTCACAATGGTTTAGCTTAGCGATATTAAGCTGGTTTGTTTGTATCCTTACTCGCAAACATAATTTGAAAACCCAAATGCAATTACTGGGAAGGGAGGAAACAAATGAGATATGGTATATATCTGTGTGGCTAATCATGACGCTCGTCTCCCAGTCATGCTTGTTACACGTAACGAAGCGGGACCACCGATTGGGTTAGCCCCTGCGACCTTGCTACAACCAATTTCAGTGATAAACAATCAGGCTCAAATCCAAAAGCACTGTGGAATTCTGCCAGGGCCTCAATGAAAGCCCAAAATGATGCATTAACCAAGGCACTGCCAGCAATTTCCTCCTAGGGCATTATATATACATATATATAAAATCTAATTTATTAGGAACCCACCCCCCCTCCCACCCACGTTCTCTTCAAGAAAACCAGGCAGTGTTTTTTTTGGGAGAGAATCAAGTTTTTATTTAAGAAAAAAAAAAATCATAATAAGTGTGTTATGTTTTATAATAATAAATCTGCTTTTCCACCTATCCTACTTTATTGATTTTGACATAATAGCCCTGCATTTGTTCACATTTCATTGGCAAGGCCCGCTTTTGTTTGAAAAGCAGTGTCCGGACTGCGAAACTTCAGGTAAAACTTCTCGCAATATGACCCTCTGCGTGTTTTCGTAAACGTTCAAGAAACGCGAACTCGCGGTTAAGTGCACGCGTGTAGGGCGCCGTACGTCACGCAGAAGAACATGCGTACATGTCTGACACACAGGTGGACTTGCCCTTGTGAAAGCGCTCCCAAAGCTCGCGTGCCAACTTAGATGGAACAAATGCAAAGCAGACTTTAAAAAAGGAAGGGGTGCCTTTTATTTATTTGTTTCTTCTTTTCTTAGCGTCGCTTTTAATTTTTCATGACCGGGTGAAGCGAAGCTCCATATGTCCTCCGTGAGCTAGGTAGAAACGCTACGCCTTACGGGACTTGCAGCGCTAATAAATATTTTATTGTTCTGTTTACTTTGTCAGGCTTTTTTTTTTTCCTCTTATTCTTCATTTGACTTCAGTCAAAATGCAAATCGACTGAGCCGAATAACTGCCATTAGCAGACACGATCTCTGCACTCCATCCATCCACATTAAATTCCTTCCCTGCATGGAAGTGACAGATGAATTAATCGAGTGAAAGAGTCAGTATCCTCAAGAACAATGACTGTAAAACACCCCTGAAGAAAAATGGAATGCTTAATGACTTTAAATTTGGCTCTGTCGTGTCTGGGTTGAGTTTTTACAGTGATGTGTAGGCTTACGCGAGACACTGTATGGGCCGGGAGACGAGGAAAAGGATCAAACAGATTCATTGTGCGTAACGTTTTAAGTGACTGAGCTGGACCCACCTGCTACGAATGGACAGGGTATTAAATGTCATACAGTATACTGGGGAAATGGTAGCCCATCAACTGTGTCCTCTGCGTGGTCTCTCCGCCGACACAAATCGTACCCTTGAAACAGGCGGTAAGGGGACTCAGACCTCTTTAATCTGTCCGTCTGCTTAGTGGGAAGGTCGGGCAGACGGAAGACCCCCCACCCACGCGTACGCTGCACCCACCCAAGAGGGAATTGGGAGAGAACGGGGGAGGGAGGCATCAGTCTCCCGACACTGACAATCTGCTTGCAAATTTCATTAATTTTATTTTCCTTTCGCCCTCCTTTCTCTGACTCAGAGGATGGCCACTATAAATCTCCCAGACTTCTCCCTATTGATTCCATTAAAGCCTGCCTTGTCCAGACAACCTGGCAGCACCAAAACACATTACTGATAAAAGCCTAGAAGCACACACGAGGATGGGGAACCCAGCGCTGCACGGAGGGAAATGTCTCCGGCACACGTGAGCACTGTTCGCACACACACACACACACACACACACACACACACACACACACACACACACACACACACACACGCAACCACACACACACACACACACACACACACACACACACACACACACACACACACACGCGCAACCACACACGCAACCACACACGCAACCACACACGCAACTGCAACCACACACACACACACACACGCAACCACCCGCAACCACATACTCTCACACACTCACACACACACACACACACACACACACACACACACACACACACACGCGCAACCACACACGCAACCACACACGCAACCACACACGCAACTGCAACCACACACACACACACACACACGCAACCACCCGCAACCACATACTCTCACACACTCTCACACACACACACACACACACCCACACACACACACACACACACACACACACACACACACACACACACACACACACACACACACACACACACGAGCACAAGAGCACAAACATGTATGTACAGGGACATAGACGCACAGGTACAAACACAGTTGCAGTGTGTCAGTTACTGACAGACACATACAGCAACAGCGGAAGCGGTCGAACGCTCCTCAGATGATACCGTTTGTTTAGGGGTGATTCTCGGCCAACCCAGGCTTACCGGAGCCGTTTTTCAGCTTCTTCTCATAAAGTGCCCCTAAGACACACAAAGACTTTAAAAGGGCCTCGTTCACACAGGGGGGAAAAAAAGCCTGGGAAGACAGCACGGCAAACACCAAACAACAGAGTTTCTAAGGTCGGACGCTGCTCTCAGAATGAATTTTCGGTCTGACGGACCAAAGATGACGTGATGGTTGTGTAAGAAAAGCCAGGGGAGGAAAGAGACCATCCCCGCGCTGTCAAAACAGACTTTGCGAGGCATGCCGAACGGCTCTCATCATCGTTCTCCGCTCTCCCGGCTCTCGTGTTCCCTGCCGCCGTAAAGTCAAAACAGACATCTGTCTCCCTCCATCTCTCTCTTACCAGGAACACGCAGCAGAAAAGCGCCACGGCCCAGCTGCTGGTACTACTACTGACATGTCTGTGCCTCCTTAAGTTATTATAAGAGTCTGGGTTTCGTCCTCTGCTGCTATTGGCAGGGCGGCTCTGGCATCGGGCATCTTTGTGCCTAAACGGAATGTGGGGAGCAGTGGGCCGGTCTGATGTAGCTCCGCCCATATGTGCCCCTCCCTGCACTGCCCAAGGCTAGCCCTTGCAAGGACAGGTGACATGTGACCTCCAGCGAAGCTCATGGGCACTGAAGTCCAGGTCAATGCACTCCGCTTTCCTGTTGAATTTTACCTGTTTATACAGATAATGGAGTCCCAATGTCTATACTTCAAGCAGTGGGCGCTCACAGGCTTCCACGCATTCATGAATTCATTCACTGTTTCTAATATTTAAAAATTAAGTGAGGGTGTCTGCCAATTTGAGAGATGGTAATAAACAAAATGTCCCTGCCAGTTTGGATTTTAAATTCATGTCAACAGGGAATATTTTTGCAATGTGTTTTCTGTCATTCCCACATCTCACCACATCATCTCAATCTGTAGCGACTGGGAGCCGGTTTGCATCTTAAACTAAAGCATTCGTGGCTCCGCGATTCTGTTTCTGACATCTAGAAAAATCACAAATCGCGTCAGAAAGGACCCTTCTCTGGTGGTTCCTGGGCCGTGGAGCCAGGATGCAAAATAACCCAGAGGAACCTGCATCAATTTCACGGGTTTGCGGGAGGCTGACTATTTTCATACCGCCATTTAATTTAACCTTTGTTCAATACGGCATACTGAAGGTGCAGAGTAAATATCGACCTTTCTGCATGCCGCATTTCAGTGTTTTACAACCGCCGTTATGACAAAGGTGGCCGGGACTCAGTGAGTGGAGAGGCCTTTAGAGAAAATATGCCCCTGCAGCGGTTGGGAAATTCAGCGTTGGTTTACGGCCACTTTTAAAAACAGAGCTAAATTAAAATGCTATGGATTTCTCCCCCTTAAAAAAAAAAAAAAAAAAAAAGCTTTAAACTGTAATTGGCTTTCAAGACGGCAGTAGCTCTTAATTAGGGCCGGACATAAAGAGACGGGCTCTTTGGGGAAGTGGAGCCGGGGGCCCGGCCTACGTAACGGGACGCGTTGTGGCCGGATTCCTCTTTTGTTTTTTCGTCACGGGGGCCCCGGCATCGCTTGCTGGGGAAATAAAATGCAAGCCTGCAAAATTTGTCCACACTGTGTCAACCCATGTCTTCCCCCATGCCAGAAAAAAATAACCTTTTACATGGAAAAGTATCTTTAAGACACAATGGGGTTGTGTGAACAATGAAGTTCATGTTCTTATAGGTGAAAGAGCACCAGGCTGGACCCACACACCATGTCTGCATTCATAGCATGGTTATATTGTCATGCTGCCTTTTTAGGCTTTTCAAGGGGACTTAAAACCCAAAGGGCGTTGCCGTCTACATCAGCCACAAAGTGTCCGTTACTCCCATGCGTCATGCAAACCGAGCAAAATATTCCACAGGAGAAAGGAATAAACCAGGTACACGGGGAGATGGATGGGTAAGCGTCAACGCAGGTTTCCCTAGCCGACATTGAAATATGCAGCGTCAAACTAGGATGAAGACACCCGCCCCTCCGATCTAGCTGACATGGAGAAAACGAGCACGGGAAGCACGCGGGATTCATCTGCTCTTGCTTCGCCACGCTGCACGGGCGAATCAAAGTAGAATCGGGAACGCAAGGCGGGAGAGAGACGTACGCGGAAGCGGGAGAGAGACGTACGCGGAAGCGGGAGAGAGATGTACGCGGAAGCGGGAGAGAGACGTACGCGGAAGCGGGAGAGAGACGTACGCGGAAGCGGGAGAGAGACGTACGCGGAAGCGGGGAGAGAGATGTACGCGGAAGCGGGAGAGAGATGTACGCGGAAGCGGACGCGAAAGCCGCACATCCTCGCCGATCAAAGCCCGGGCGGCCAGGGCTCGGCTTTGTACGCGGCCCCAGACTCTTAACTCTGCCCTTGCTTAGTGTCTTACATCTCCCCCAAAGACTTGGGGGAGATTTAATTAACTCACTGCTTTATGAATTAAAATATTCCGCTATTGATCATCCTGAGAGCTGACGCGGGCTAAAGTGGGACGGCCATTCGCTTCATTACACCGGCCCGCACTCCTTTTTTTTCTAAAATAAAAAATAAAAAAAGGAAAAGAGGCAGCGTCTAAATCATCTTAAACGCTCTCAAAAGCTCCCTTGGGTGCTTAAAGCGCTCCGCTTAAGCCTTAGCATTCCTCAGCCGCTCCCCAGAAAGCGCCAGTGTATGGAAATTATAAATGGAAATAGTTTTTTCCCCCCCTTGTAAGTATCTATTATGTTTTGTCGATACTTTAATTAAATTGGACAGCTTAATGTGATTTATCCTGATCCATACCCTTTATGGTTATAAAAGCCTTTTTGGCTCCCGTCCCAAAAAATGTCGGACAAATTTAGATGAGTTACAGAAAAAAAAAAAAAGACAAACAGTTGGAGAGGTTGGGCACGGTGGGTGATTTGTTATTGCTTAATTCACTTTTATTTCTTTTCTGCCATTTGGTTTAATTCTGCTTTCTCTTCTCGTCGGGGGGAGGGGACTAAGCAATGCGGCAGGCTCTTAGGAACATTTATAGTCCCATTAAAACGCTGTCTGATGCGGACAGGCCGTGGGCATGCGGTCTCATGTCCCTCTGCGAGGCACCGGGTCCAAAGTGCCGTTGAGCCGCGCAGAAGAAAAGAGGGGAGGATGTGACGGTGTCTTCTCCAGCCAACTGCTAGCCATTAAACAGAGATAAAGTAATCCAGGCATATAAGGCGCAGCATGCCAAGAGATGTACCTGCTAATCAGACAATGGGATTAAACGGACCTTTCCGATGAGCCTGCGTTGAGTGGACGGGAGGGAGAAAAACGGCTGACTCCACTCTTCCCTCTTTATCTATGTTTGGGGCGCCCTCAGGTCCAATAAATAATATGGAGGAGTTCAGGGGCCGGTGGGTAGCGGGCGGTTTGAGGGCAGGGTAAGTGTTGGGGGTTGGGGGGTACATGCAAGGAAGCTTTAATCCGTTTCACAGTGGGTCAGGGTTGCCATGGCGACCCGGGGGCCCCACTGCCAGAGGCCCAATTAATTCGGCGAGGTGAGAGTTGCAGGTGCCCCGGCTGCGGGAGGTGCATTGTGGGGGATGGCCCCGGCAGGTGAGAGAGGTGGACGGAGCGAGGCGGGCAGACAAAGGGCCCGGTGATTACTGACCCTTCTCAAGGTGGCGCTGAGGGGGAGCTCCACTGCAGGATTACCGCGCCTTGCTTTTGTCCTGCATCAGGCCCCAAACGCCACAATAACGGAACAACAGCGGGTCGGCAGGAGGGCGGGCGGAAGGCGAAAGGGCTTCCTCAGACACAGGGCACAGCTCCGCCTCAGCTTCTTAAACTACGGGTGGGGGCCCAGCGTGTGGCGGCCTGGCCTTTATCTCCCAGCCTGCCCCTCCCGCCAAATCCCCCTGTCAGGGCTTGATCTGTCGCTCCCGCCGATGGAACGGTGTGTTCTCAGAACCTGTGGAGCCGAATGTGTTTTTATCAGCGCTTGTTTTGCTCCGTATCGATCTGAAAGGGGTTACGCAGAGAGGCAGAAACGCCGGCTCTCTGGCTCGTCCTCGGCTCCGCTAACGGTGCGGGCGGCAGCTGTAGCGGGAGCGTTCCCCTGGGAACGGCCGTCTCCGCTGGGGGTCTGCTGTGATCAGGCTCTTGATGTGGCACTGCAGGGTGTACATGTGTGTGCATGTGCTTGAGTTTTTATGTGTGTATGTGTTTGTGTGTGTGTGTACATGTCTGTGTGCATATTTACTGTGTGTGTATGCGCAAGTTTTTATGCGTATGAGAGTGTACATATCTGTGTGCATATTTACTGTTTGTGAGCATGCATGAGTTTTTATGTGTACGTGAGTGTACATGTCTATGTGTATGTTTGTGTGTATACTTGTACATGTCCCTCTGAGTGTCTGTGTTAGTGTATGTCTGTGTATGCGTGTACATCTGACTGAGTCTGTGTACGAGTGAGCGTGTGTGTTTGAGTGGGTGGGGGCGACTTCATGCAGTCACGAGCCCTTTTCAATCCAAGTACCCTGACCTCACAACGTCAGCCCCCCACCCAGCCTCCCTACACACAACCTCCCACTGCCTTACCCACACTCAGAGTGAGTACCAGCGATCCGAGTGGAAATGACAGGCGGGGATGTGGCCTTTTTCAGTGAAACGCAAGGCGCTTTGAGCGAGAGAGAGAGAGAGAGAGAGAGAGCGAGGCGGGAAAATAACTGGTGGGCCGTGTATCTGCTTTTCCACACAGTGAACCACGCTGTTTGTTGTTTGTGTTTTTTCATGCGCAATTTTCCCGAAAAGGACGGCTGTTTGGTTGTTCCTCGGCTGTCTAATTCCCCTAATCTCTTTATAATGAGCGTAATCCAGTTAGCCCCCGATGAATGGCCAATGTCAGGCTAATTGAATAACAGCCCAGGCTGGTTTTGTTTGGAGGGGTCTCTTTCACTGGGGCCTTCTTCTTTGGCCATCCTGGGGATTCTCATTCGGAGCAGATGCACTCTGTGCCCTAGGACACAAGTCAATCTGCCCGCTTCATTGAGGCCATCTTATCAATGGATCAAAGGATTTTACAACTGCGTCTGTCTCGTAGGAGCAACCTGCTCTGGAGGGGGGGTCTTGCTTTGCAGGACAATAGTTGATAAGGTCTAACAAACGATTGCATTGAAGCCGTAATAGGCTGCTCAAGGAACAGCGCAAAGGACTGACTGAGAAAAGGAAGCTTGAGTCTGTCTGCTGAGGCTGGTGATCCATTAGACTACAGGGCGTCGGGTGTACAGAGCCCGCCACAGAGTCACAGCAGAACTACACGGTAAGTTTTTTAATTCACACCTTCACCTGTGCCGAACTGCACGTTTTGAGCCCAGAAAGGCTTTCGAACAGGCGCTGAAAACAACACGGGCCGCGAAGGACAGCGCGGCGAATGAAAAAAAAAAAGATCAACTTGATTGTCCGGCCAGAGGCGTTGTCGTCTTCACGAGGAGGCCCGGCCGCCCTTCAAAAATCAAAGACAAAGGGAAGGCTGATGACTCCCCGCCTCGCGTCGGCAAGGCGAAGCTCGGCGTGAAGCGCAATCCGAGCCAGGCTTCGATTTTTCCCTTTGTTCTATCCATTGATTAAACAAGACTCTCTAAGGCCTAATCAGACTGTGGCTCAAGGTGCAGGATAAACACAGGGAGCGGGGGGGGGGGGGGGGGGGGGGGGTGGCTCGGTGCGGATACTGTACTGAAAACTGGCATTGCGGTGCCGCGAAAGCTGAATTCCTCCCCTCGTCCCCTATCGGCAACACAAATCACTCGCCTTTCCTTCTTCCTAAGGTCAAAACCGCGGAAAGGGGGATGTTTTAATGTGGGACGGACGTGCTGCGATCACGGCACCCAGGGGCATTAGATCTATTAGCACTTGGGGCAATAAGTCAAGGCATTCTTGAGAGGTCAAGGGAAGGGGTTGAAGACGCCGTCTGCCGTGAAGGTTTCCGCCAGGGACGGTTGCCACGGCGAGACGGAAGCGAAGCAGGGGCCCGCCGTCAGAGGGGTTCTCCTCGACCCCTAATTGCCTGACATGCGATTCTAAGGGGGTCAACGAAGCTCTCGAACCCGCTGGTAATTAACATGTAACACAACCTGCACACGTCCTAATTACATCCGGGAAGAGAGGAACAGGGAAAGAAAGAAAAAAAGAGGAACACAAACACAACCCGGGAAAGACAAAAACAGAGCAGGCCCCTCGGGTCCCCAATCAGTGCTGTTATCAAACCTGTTAAAGCAGCCACAATATCCAAATGCCAAGCAGGATTCCCACAGCCCCCGCCCATATACAGTGAGCACCATACTTCATTGGACAGTGACACATTTTTTGTTATTTTGGTTCTGTATTCTAGCACTTTGAGTTTGAAAGGATACAATGACAATGAGGTTGAAGCGTGGACTGTCAGCTTTAATTTGAGCCAGAAAATGGGGGGGGCTATGTACAAAAGGTTCTATAATTTCTAAACGGTTCATCCGATATGGATGGAAATCACCTCAAATTAAAGCTGACAGTCTGCACTTCAACCTCATTGTCATTGTACCCTTTCAAACTCAAAGTGCTAGAGTACAGAACCAAAATTACAAAAAATGTGTCACTGTCTAATGAATTATGGTGCCCACTGTAAATACCCCTTTACACGACAGGAACAAAGGAATGACAGGTTCCTAATTCACACATAGGTCTGTGATACTGACAGCTAACATTGAGACCGGTGGACACAAAGCCATAGCCGTGTGACGCAAAGACATAATATACATGGAAATACCGCTTTTGGAAACTGGACTCAAGTGTTCTAGGACTGAGGGGACATGTGGGCTAATAGGACAGACACTCTGAGAAATATGTTTATAAAGCCTGGAAGACTATTAGTTTTGCTGTCGCTGACACATAAGTCCTTACAAACAAACAGGCAGGGCTGCATTCTGGTCATTCTGATTGGGCAGTAATAAAGCTCATCTCAGATCAGCGGCCTGTGGCTAAGCCACGCCATGCCACGCCCCTCCACCCAATGGCCCTGCCATGGATCCAAACAGAGGTCCAGATTCAGAGGTGGACAATCCAGGGGTCAGAAAGTAAAGGTCCTGCCATGTGTTTCTTCCAGCCATGAACTCAGCCAGCTGATTTCACTAATTAGTTCTACCTCCTGGCTGAAGAATTGTGCTAATTAGCAAATCCAGGTTACTGGAACAAAATACTGGGGAGGACTTTTACTTTCTGAAACTGGATTGTCCACCTCTGTCCATATCACAGAGATTTCCAAGACAGCCGCTGATGATTCCGGGGATTTCCAGTGCAGTTCCTAAATTTTGCGCAATGCGTCGGGGTGACCTCAGGGCACTCCTATGAGTCGGGGTGACCTCGAGGTACTCCTCTTAGTCGGGGTGACCTCGAGGTACTCTACAATTGTAGAGCAGGAGACACCTCCGAGAAAACCCAGCCGGGGTGCCAGCTGCACCTGCGCGTTCACCCACAAGATGGCGCTCACTGGCTTCAAAACATCCTCCAGGCACACGATCAATAACTTTTTTTTCTTTTTTTTTTTAGGAAGGGCAACAAGGGACACAGGAGGTAGAGTTTAGGCACACTTCCCTGGGAGCCATAATATTTTCCCACATGTTTAGATGTGAGCACATTAACACAGCCAGAGCTTGGGAGAGAGAGGAGCAATTATGGTGGCCCTCCGGTCTCGGCCGACACTGCACTGCACCCGGACGTCCCCCAACGCCGGTGGAGCGCCAGTCGAAAACAACGAAAAGAGGTCAGCCGTGCAACCAGAGCCAATATACATTTTTTAAAGAGGGGACGGACGGACAGGAAAGGTCTTTGCTCCAATCTGCCCAACACGGAGGACGAGTGAACGAGTGTTAGAGGGACAGGCAGCTCTGGGGCGCTGGGGTCCCTCGAGCCAAACGGCGCAGTAATGCACCGGGCAGGTGTGTGCGGTTGTGTCACTGGACTCCGTCTCCCAGCTGCACTTGGCTATCGCTGCCCAACAACCAGGCAGTCCTTGTCAATGGGGTCCCAGCAGGGAGCAACGGGACACTGCTCCTCCTCCCCCATTCTCTCGAATTTAGCGATAAACGCAGCCGTGCTGCTCGTCCGTTACGAGCCCAGTGGAAACGAGACGCCGGCGGGAGGGTTCCTCCGCTGTACCGACTCCCGGAGGGCCGCACTCTCATGTCCCCGCTTCTCTGGCGCGATTATCCCCCCCCCCTCGCAGCCTCGGTTTAGCGCCTTAACCCCGACACTCCTGGGCTAAGGACTCTGCTCTGACCGCCATTGTGTGAGCATCCCACACGGAACACTGTGTTCCACACAGCGACAAGCATTCCGCTAAAAAAGTGCAAGCACGCGCAGCGCTGGCGGCTACCACGCGGTACGCGGCAGCGCATTCAGCCTCGTTCAGCACAGTCTTGGCATTGCGGCTCCCTCACAGTACACACACATATACAAAATAAATGTTCTTGGAGGAGGGATACTTCAATATTTTTCTGCCACCAACAGCCCTTTGTTCATTTACATTTACACTGACAACCAACGGGCTGGTGACTGGTTGCCTGGTTTCAGCACAACACTGGAAGCTCCTGCAGCAAGGCCCAAATTTAATTTATTAGGACTCGTGCCTAATTAGATGAACGGAAGCGCCACATGGCGCATGGGCTATGGCTTCCTGTGGAGCAGGAGTGATATGGAAAGCCAGCGTTTTGGGCAGAACCTGTGTCATTTCCCTCCCCCGTTTCAAAGCTCAATCCACGAGCCCCATTGTGAGCCAGGCGAGGTAATCTAATCGTGTACACGCCTAGTCACGGGGCATTATCTGCCCGGTTACTCCCTGCTGCTTTCTATTTGGCTTCTGATTGTATCTGCATCGCTCAGTCACATCCGAGGCCCTGAACCCGGCAGCCCCGCGCGCCGCGGCGCTCCGTTAGCGCTCTGCCTCCGCTCGGCCGCTTCCAGCTCCCTATCTCCTCAGCATCGCGCTACGCCGCCGCCTCTCACATCCTACCCTTTGAACTGAACAAGTTCCGCACAAACGCTACGTTTCCTTCTCCGCCGTGCTCTCCGTTTGTTTTTTTTTCCCGACAGACATTTCTTCACTTTTTCCGAGCTGCTGGACTAACGAGATAGGGCACTGGCAGCCCGTTCTTATTTTGCCGCTTTGAAACGCACCACCGAGGGGGCTGGGAAATCTCTATTCGGCTCAAAACATTCCGACAATGACTTCCCTCAATTTTCATTTTTCCTGCTTCTTGGAAACCTGGGGCCCTTTGGGTGTAAAAAAGGGGCTCGGTAGGCTTATAAACTTACTGCCACACACTTCCTGAAGAACGCGTTCGGTATTGGTCAGAAATGCGCTTCACGTGTCGCAGCCACATCTGCCTGATGTCCGCGGAGGCCAGTCTGAGGCGAATGATGTACGGTTTATGGAATGGCTTTGATCAGCGCCTTTATTATTTTAGTCTTAATTTGAGGGACGGTACAGTACATGCTCAGAGGCCCGGGGAAAGTCAATCATTCAAGGTTTTCGACGTGAATGAAAAGGAGAGCTTTTCACACAGTGGGAATATAAGTAGGCATTCATGGTTTGCTCGCGTCCGATTAAGGACTTTCACTTCATAAATCATTGGTAAATGTCGAGCGGGCAACCCCTCAACTAATGACGTGCTCCTTGCGCTATGCGCACAAAGCCGTCGAGTGGAAGCGCTGGGGGAAAAAAAGAAAGGAAAGGGATGGAAACAGATGTGGGTAAATAGAGTGTCTTTTGATGACAGAGCAGAGAGTAACTGATGGAGAAATATTGCACTGGAAGGTGGGCACGGAGCTGGAGAAGGTGAGGGGGTGGGGGGGGGTACAGTTTAATGGCCCACATGGTGGGAGTCTAGTTCTCTAGTTCTGCTCATATAGGGTTCCATTTCACAGCCTGAAGCCTTGAATTGTGCGTGTGTGTGCCTGTGCCTGTGTGTGGGTGAGGGGGGGGGTGCTATATGTATCTGTGCCCCCTTCCGCATAAACACACTCCGAATGGAATGTTCCAGAGATGGAAGTGCAGTCAACCTCTGAGGCGAGCAGATGACCTCACTGATTATGACATCATCTGAGCAGGTTGATTTATACGGACCCTCTGATGAAGCTGTATTTAAATAAACACCACCATCCTTTCCTGGGGTGGAGAGCGGGTCCCCAGGGGGCCGTAACCCAGCGGAGGGGGAGGCGGAGGGGACGGCCGGGCCCGGAGGCAGCGAATCGATGAGCTTCACGCCGTAACCTTGTCAACGACGCCCCCCCCCCCACCCCCCCAACCCCTCGGTGATAGACTCTATTCTAGTGCGGCGCAGATGGGCGTGATCTAACGTCTCTCCCGCGTAATTAAGATAAGACGGAAAAGCCATAGCCCAGCAGAAAAGGTAGAGGCTTAGGGATCTAAATGGGTCGTCCACCCTTGTTAACACCCCTGCCCGGCCTTAAATTGAATTCAGCTGCGGCTTGGTAATACTGAGAGTTTTACGTGCTCCATCATAAATCACCAGATTCATGCTGGCTGCAGCCCTCAGGCCACATTTGCACCTTCCCGAGACCCTATTAGCCACAACATATTCTGCTGTTCTGGGAGGGGGGGGCGGTGAGAACTCGGTGAGTATGTTAACTCAAGTGTCCCTGTAGCACGCAGACTAATGAGAGAGAAAAAGAGCGAAAATAAAAGTCATTGTACACCAACCAAATACTCATTAATTCTTATTATTTTTACTGAAGGACATCTGGTCAAGCTGTGTGTGTGTGTGTGTCTATTACTGTGTAACTATGTGTGTGTGTGTGTATGTGTGTGTGTGAGTGTCTTTGTTTAAGTATGATGGGGGGGAGGGGGCTATGCTTTGATTTGACCAGGGGAGTGACATTTTATATAAGCTTTCTCACGGCGAACAAATATGGAATTAAGTTAATCGTACCTCCAGGGCCTGACTTATTTTAGTGGTTGTACTGGGAGGGGGTCTGATTATTGTAGTGCTTTGGGAATTGGCCCTGCTGAAGGAATCGGTCTGTTCTTTTGGAATCTTTCTAGGGTTTGTGGGTCACATGTATGTGTATAAGTAACGGGGAGGGGGAATGAGGGGGGTTAACACAAGTCCAACGTCTATGGAAGAAAAAACTAATCCTGGCATCCAGTGAAGATTTCTGACTGTAGGCGTGAGCTGCGACGCCTTTGGTGCAGTCGGTCCTCTGAAAGCGACGCCGTGTTTCGGACGGAACGGGTCTGTTCTTCCCCGGGCTGTGAGAGCTCTCGCATGCAGGAGACCAGGGAGGTCAAGGTCACCTGTGATCAAGGCTGAGGCCGCTGACCCCCCCACCCCCCCCCACACCGCCCCACCGGGGTCAAAGCTTCCCCTCTCTGTGGGGTTTCTTCCACGCCGGGCCCTGCGCCGAATTAACAACCTGACCGCGAGCTTTGAGGTGGCCGCGTCTTTCTGCGACACTCGCTCTCCTGAAGAAACCCATTGGCTCTCCTCAGCGGCACCCTTCCCGTGGCAGAGTCAGGGGTGGCACCACTCTCTGACATGGGGGCACGGTGTCCGGGACACTTCTCAAGGTCTCCGGCTCGCGACTTCGGCTTCCCCGCCTGACGGCCGCTCGGCATCGCCCCGCCTCGGACCCGGTACCCGATGAGGCACCGCAGCCAAAGCGAGGACACCCCAACGCTGGACTGAGATCAAGCGCCCCCGCCGATCCTCCGACGGCTCGCGCCAGATGGCTTCGCTGAGCTTTGCTAACAGAGTCGTTAAAACGCCTCATTTAATTCCAGCTTTGGCCAAGACGAATCTCCCGGTGAGCCGTGGCCTCCTCACGCACCCCGCGCGGACGGGCGTCGGACGCAACATGGCCGCCCACTGGTTGCCGCTCTCTGGGAAAATGGTGTTCTGTTTGCAGTTAGAGAGACGGCAGACGGGGACATCCGCTGCGCTCCATCAAAAAAAGCACGAGAAAACAAGAAAAATCCCCTTTCTCTCTCTCCGCCACAGCTTCTTCAACCGCAGCACTGCAAGCTCATGTCACTCCTCGCCAAGAGTGTTTCACCAAACCGCTAAGCGAGTCTCTTCCAACCAGCTACTGTACTTCATTCTCAAAAACTCTCACTTGCCACTTGACGAGGCACAACTGCGACGTAGAACGAACCCTTTCAACTTCCTCCTCCACTTAGGGGACCTTACGGGCTTTTAGGGCTTTCAAATGGAGATGCTGACAAAAATAACTATTTCTCGTTCTCATATGCACATTATAGCACCCAATTTGCTGCACACTGGTATTCATTTAAAAAAGGAACATTTTTTCATTTGAATTCATGAATGTCATTCGCTAGTTTGAAAACACCCAAAACACTAAGCGTACAACCTCTTTTTAAAATGCAAACATGAACCCCGAGAACTATTTATTTCATTCTTGTTCAAGAAGTGTTCTTATTCTCATCAATGCAGCATGCGGTGCCGAAACTGGTGAGTTTGTCTCTCTTCCCTGCGCACATATCATGCTTCTCAACATGGGGTCAGTGTGCTGGTAATGAACATTTTTTTAGTCCTGGCAGACATAAAGGCAGGCTTTGTTTAAATTTAGGACGAGATTTTTAATTAGAGAGCCGGATCAATGGCATTAAAGCCCTACAAATAACTTGCCGATAAAACACGGACGTCCTGCTGTGAGGAACAGGGAGCCATTTCCCGGGGCTTTGTGTTGCTGTGTCTGCATATTTAGGCTGCTACACGTCTCAGGCTTGGTTTCACATGGACTTACGAGTGATACAGACCCAAACCGTTGACCAACCACGAACATTCTTTCTAACAGAAGTAAAAACAGACAAACCTGCACTTATGTTAAATAATATTAAAGACACCATTAAACCTCTCAGGGTTTATTTACACTGTGTAGCGGCAGTGTAATTGGAAACGTAAAATTCCATGAACTGATTTGACTACGAGGCAAAAGCAGCCCTATCAGGGCACAGAGATAATGAGAGCAGCAGTAAAGCAATGTTTGTTTCTGGGTTTATGAAGCATTTTCAGATGCAGTTTGCTGCCGGTACCTTGTGTTTGTTAAACACTTCCAAATGTGGTGTGTGTTTACCGCCAACAGCTAATAACTCAACATGCCAATGCTCTTAGGACAACACAATGAATGTAGTACAAGCGCTTTTTTCGTTTTTAACTGTCGACATTTTTGACTCCATACTGTCAGCGGAATTAGCCAAGGATAGATCTGGTACCCAGAAAATGGTCTGGTTTAATGCGCAAAAAATCTACTAAATCAGCCTTACTAGAACCGTTGAGTTGATGTGTGTTTGATGTCTAACCAAAAACTTTCCCTGAGTTTCACTTTCCAAAATACATTTTCCAGGCCGCAGCTGTTTTCAAGCTGAGACGTGACATGCATTTTAAATGATTAAAGCAAGTTATTCAGTTGAACAATACCTCTAAATGCATCCTACATATATAACAATTGAAATAAATGCAATTGCCTGTGGGGCTTTTTAAAAGATCTAGGCTTATATTATGTTTGCCTTGCACTTCCATACCATCTGTGTTAGACCCTACGGGCAAGAAAGGGTTAAATCTGCGGATGCTTTGTTACTGCGACATGACAAATGTTTTTTGTTTTATGTTCTTCCTCTTTTCGTCAGCATAGCATTACCCTGATTCACGGTTGGAACAAAGATCAGGCCATTGGCAATCTGGGGGAAAAATGAGGAAGTTTCGTTTAGACCGTGCAGTTGCTGCTTGGTTGGTCCATTCTTTTGTACTCTTGTGCTCGCCGCAAAATTTGTTAAGAACACTTTCCAGCGACGAAACTGCCGAAGATCCGAAACAGACACTTGGAACCTTCGGGACCGCCCCCCATCCGTCTTCCCCTCCGTCCCCGTGCTCTCCGTTCCCCTGAAGATCCCCAAGCTCCGCCTCACTAAGAGAATCTGTTCCCAATTTTAAACACCCCTATGTTTAGGCACACAATTTCGGAAATTTGAAGCAGCTGATACTTATATATTTGACCCCCCTCCCCCCACACACTTTTTTATATTAATTTTTATGGCGTGGCTTTTTTACCCTCATTCCCCTCCAAACATGTTTGTTTTTTTTACAACTGGGGCAACGGGCAATAATGGGGTTAAGGTTCGGAAGGCCACATTAACACAACAGAAAAAAACAAAAACAAACAGGCCCGCAATAAAGCAGCGCTGCGTTTCTTCTTGCGTTGCTATGAACGTGTGTGGGATTCTGACAGGCCGCCAAAGGAGCAAAACAGCAACAACAACTGCTGAAATGACGGTAATTGAGCTGCCTGGATGGTTTAACTGCGTCTTGGCTTGGTGAGCCTGCTTGGGCCGAGGAATCATTTTCTAGCACCTTCAAAATGATAAAGAAACCTATAAAAAGGTCACGTAGTTCAGGCCGAGGGGTTCCTGTGCCTTTGCGGCTATCGCAGGCTTGCTTCTCATTCATTCCCCAAGCCACAAGATGACAATAATGCTCCGATTTGTCTGAAATGCAGACAGCTAACATTGCCGTTCGGCAGCATTGCGAAATTTACAAAAGCAGTGCTATCACAATGGCTGCAATTTTTCCCGCTTCTTGAATGTGTGCATTTCTGAGGTATTTACAGATGGGATGCCTGTTAAATCTGTGAGGGATTCAACAGAAATGACACGCTGGCTTGTTTGTGTGAGGACTATGACGGCCCCCACGTAACAAACCCGGAGCACGGTAGTCGTTTTAGAAGGGTGTTTTGCCATGTGTTACTAATCTCGTGGAATAAAAACCCTCTTCGGGGAACAATAGATGCCGTTAAAGTGGCGATGTTTTGGGGTTACGAACCCGGTTCCATGCCAGCACTTTCATCTCCTGGAGAAATACAAGGGCAAACATGATAACTGGAACCGGGGGCCACCTCTCGGTGGTTTCTGAGCGCCAGATCACTGCAAGATGTGAACCCCCTTGTGAAGCCACTGGAGGAGCGAGATCTCCAGGGCAGAAATTCTTCTGACACTTCTAATCCGCTAAAGATCGTTCTTTGAAGGAATCTCTCAGATAATGGCCCGGAATGGCTGTTAGCCGACTGTACTTAATGTCTGACTTTATCACAATCGAAGGGCTTCTCTCATCTGCCCTCCCCCGCCACTCCATCCCACCCCCAGCATCCCATACCCTCCCCCATGCATTTGTGGGCCGTGAAAAGTGCTGTGAGTGCTTTTTAATCATTTTCACCCGATGCTCATTTTCCTTTTCCATCCGCACGCTGCAGGACCTGCATTACAGTTGAAGGCCTGATCTTACTATCCATTATCCGATAGGCTTTCCCCAACCACGCCGTTTCCCATTATCCCAGATCCCGGGAATCGTTCACTTCCACCTCTCCGGTCCCTGCAGGTCAGAGCAATCTCTCAATACTGAGTGCCCTTCTTTTCCTCTTCATCTTCATCAGCTGTTTGCACTTAAGGGAGATGCTGCCCTTCTAACTAGGCATCTGCTCAAGGTTAGGGAACAGCGCCCCCCCCCCACCGTGTCCTCTGTGGGGCCCCAGTCCTCCGGCCTCCCTCGGAGCCGCACTGCTGCTAAACCCCCCCCCCCCCCCCCTGGCTCCGTCCCACGCTGCCTTCCCTAAATACGCGCGCCGTCCCGCAAAACCACTCTCGGACCCATCGCTCTACTTTTCCCGCATCCAGCCGTTGCGGAAGTCACGGTACGCATCCCGAGCGCATTTGGAAGCCATATCCTTTTATTTAGTATTCCCGGGCTTGGTTACCCCGCCCCCTGCCCCCCTCCCCTCCCCTCCCCTCCCCTCCCCAGCCCCCACCCCAACCCCTCTACAGTGCCTTTCCGCTCAAGCTGCTAATCGGTCAATACGGTTCCGCTTTTACCGTTCACATTCCGAGCGACTCCCCCGCAGTCCTAAACGTCTGAATACGCTGTGTGAAAAGCCACAATACTCCTCTTCTGAGCCTCGCCATGTAGGCCTTCCACAAAGAGAGCGGCGCGTAAAGGCCCATAGCTACCTATCAGCTGGCAGCTGAGAACAATGCACGGCCGATAACATTGCTCAGATTGAATCAATAAAAACACGTCTTACAGCTTTATTAGATTACGCTGATGTCAATCCACAACAAAGAAAAAGACTGAACATTCCAGCTGTTTTTCTGAGGGTTACAAGGTGTCTGAGATGAAAAGCAGAGTGATGGTCTGGGTTAGGATTGTGTTGAAGGAACAAAGCCATTGGAACCATTTGGACACTCACTAGAGAGAGAGAGAGGAGGAGAAGAAAGAGAGATATTGAGGGAGAGAGAGATAGGGGGGGGGGGGGGGGGGTCTGCGGTCATTTGTAGTACATGAGATATCTTTATTGAAATCCCAATTCACAAAATGTTCCACAGCACCCTGTGCCATGAGCAGTGCTCCATGCTGCATGAGGCGAGGTGGATAACATCAGCGGCTCAGCAGCGGGCCCCTATTTGCCCCACAGACACTACCCTGGACCCAGGCTTCGGCCTGCCGTGCCAATAGCCCTTCCAAACACCTGCGCGAGGGCCGCTTCCCTCTAACTGGCTCTGCGAGACCACCAACACTGCCTGGCTCCTCCGCGCTCTGACCGCTGCATTACTCCATCGAATCAGCCGATGACCAATGCGCCCTGAGGAGAGCCCACATCCACAGCTTAATGCGTAACATCTCATATGCAACGCACTGAAAAGTGAAGGATGGGCTCCCCCTCTCTAGCCAGGTTCCCTTCCGAGATTTTTTCCCATTGGGGAGTTTTTTTCTCGCCATTTTTTGAGTGTTTTGCCAAATCTGTTTCTCTGCACTGGTGTCTGCAGTCTGCCCCCACGTCTGGTAAACTGACACTACAGGGAGTGAGTATTTCCCTGGTTCCTCCGTTCAAAACTTGGTGATAATGCAACTGGGAAAAGGTCCTAAAACTAAACCCATTTTGACTGATTGGCTGAGTGGAGTGGCCTGGACTGGTTTGCCTCAGGGGAACAGTGAGTGTTCCAGCCAGTGGCTGATGGGGTCTTTATCTCAAGGTGCTCCAAGCAGGGATGGAGAGTACTTCAAATAAATGTATTTTAAATGTGCGTTTGCATGCACGTCTTTGATATGTAATACAGGTTTCTCATGTGTTTTTTGTGGTAACCCATGCAGAACAGCCTACACTTCCCCGCCATTTTATTTGAGTTTATAGGTACACTTATTTGTGAGGTAATTAGCATTTTGTAACAAGATATACTTTTGTGTATTTTTAGTACTCATCTCTGGCTGTAAGGAGTGGAATGCGTCCTATGTGGGGATAAGGGGAAGACATGGGAGTTTTGGGGATCTTGACTGATCCTTAACTGAATAGCAGTGAAGGATGCGGTTGCAGTTCAAGCTGAACTGTTGCTCTGACTTACAACATGGCAACTACATGCGCGCACACGCAGGCACGCACGCAAGCACACACACACACACACACACACACACACACACACACACACACACACACACACACACACACACACACACACACACACACACACACACACACACACACACACACACACAAGCCTTTGCATAAGATTATCAGATTGATATCTACATCTGTACGGATTTGGTCAACCAAACACAATCTAAACGGATTGTGAGGATGGAGAAATGAGGGATCAGTCATAATGCCTGCGAGGCCAAAAAGCCTCCTGAGTCAAACGGGCCGGGTAATCTCCCCTAATTCCCAACAAAGGACCAAATCTCCTCCAGGAGATCCTTATAGAGACCAGACAGCAAGCTAATTTGCCTGTCCAAACACACGCCGACACCATTATCTCACGGGCACGTCAGTCGAACCAAGGGCCGGGCCAGCATCCTGCTTCAACCGCAACCCATCTGGGGGGTATACTACCAAGCAGGATTACCGAGTTCACTGGATAACGGCACTGAGTAAAACCCGGAACAGCTCTTTTTACTTCAGATCCACGTTCCGCATTTGGGAGTGTTCCGGATTTTACTCCAGCTAACTCAGTAACCCTGCCTTTTAGTATACCCCCCTGAAGCATTTCTGGCTTTCTTTGGCGGGGTGTGGGATGGAGAGGGGTAGAGCACTGTGGCAGCAGTTAGCCTTTGTTTTCCACATGCTGTTTGTGTTGTGTACACAACCTACGTCCCCGCCGATGCCACCCACGCTACCTCCCGCTTAAACAGGCCTTTCACAGGAGTGCCGATTGCTGGGCACGCTTGTGACTAAGCTTCCCGAACCAAAAGAAACCGCCGACTGCGTTTGAGAACGCAATGGTACCGATAATGCGTGCGACGACGTTAAGAGTTTCAACATTTCTTTTCATTCTGTTCAAAGGCCATTTTTCCCAGAATTTTGCTATATCGCTATGAGGAAATATGTATGTCGACCCTCGTATCATATAATGGAAGTGGCGGCCAGGGGGTAATAAGAGACTCTCTGTTCTAGCCTGGAGTGGACAATGTGCTGATTTATAGCGACCCAGCGGTTATCCCTCCTTCCCCATTACTCCACTTTTTTTTTGCTGGGGGCATTATATTCAAAAAGAAATTAAGCATAGCAAGACGCGATTAAAATACCAGCACGCCTACAGGGAGAGGGAGGGAGGCAGGCACCCACTGAAAAGGTCCAAGGGCCTTTCGGCACACTGTCCTCCCCGACACTTAAAATGGGACCTTATGAGAGAGAAACATTTTCTAAAGGGGTTCCAGGCAACTGGAAAATTGAGCTATGCTGCCCCGCCTCATTATGGGCTAGATTAGGGCCAGTGTGAGATGAAGTGGCTGCCGTCTGGAGTGTGTGTGTGTGTGTAGGTGTGTGTACATGTGGACGTGTACTTTTGCGGGTCCTGCGCAGTTTATCTGGGGCAGCTCTTTGAGTGTGAGTGACCAGGTTCCAAACCTCGCCCTGACGCCAAAAGCCAGGTCTCTGATTGGCTGCATGCAGACCTTTGGCCCCCCCACACCCCACACCAGCTACAGATCTGTCAACTCCATCCCCTGACAGAGGGTTTGATTATTTCATGGGGGTGATGGCTGCTTGTGCGTCCCTGACAGGGGAAAAGCAGAGCAGCCTTCAGTTGAGGGGGCCATTAGCCTGTTAGGGCAAGTCGCGCATCCACTCACCGTCTCCCCGTCACGGCTAAAACCTCTTACCCTCTGCGGGCCCTCGCTGTCAATCAGTCCACACCCCATCAATCTTACTGAGCCGTCAGCCTGTCGCCACGCCGCTGTCAGACAGATCCCAAGCCCTGATCTGGGACATTTTCCCCCCTTAAAACCATGAATAATTCACGCTGGACGCCGGCGTGTGAAGGGTTGCGCCAATTAAAACGGCGCGCACGTTTTTACCGGAAAATCTAAATAAATAGAAGTGCGCCCTCCGTCTCGACCCCGGCCCGTCTCGAGCTCCGCCGCACCGAGGTCAAGCGCCCCGGCTTTCCGCTCCGCCGGCCTTCGCGTCCGCGGCTCGAGGGGGCGGTTCTGCTCTTTGGGGTGGTGAGGTGAGAACCCTTCCCGAGTCCGGCTCCTCGCCGTTGCCATTTACGAACTAGCCGCTTGTATCCCAGCCCACAAGAGTGCGTCCACGGCGACGGAGGAGTCCGCTGCCCTGCCGCCACTGACCCCCTGGTGACCTTTATCTGGGGGTCGCAGCGACGCTCCTCTGACTGCGCGGCAATACAAAAAAAAATCAAGAGACCCTCTGGTCCTGGCGCCAGATCCAGCAGCCTGGACAAAGCCCTCCCTCCTGCTGGGCGTCCTGGACAAGCACGTTTTAATAGAGAGGCATGTCAGTTTTGGGGTAATGACCTGCCACACCACCCCGCCCCTTAGGTCGGGTCAGGGGGGGGGCTCTGAGAGGCATGGCCGCAGACAGTCCCAGACAGGGTTTGGGGGGTACCGTGTCCCAGAAACACTTTAAGTCGACGCGGCCTGGCCCCAACACCCCCAGCTGTCTCAGGGAATCTGCTTTGAGTGTTGAAAACTTGAGCCAGGCCCAAAAAAAAAATTAAAAAAAATAAAACTCTTTTCATGTCTGCTTCCAGGACGGGACGTTTACGTTCCAGGACGGGACGTTTACGCCTGGAGAGAAATTCTGGAGGCCGATAAGCCTGAGCTGCCCTCCGAGTTGACTGATAGCTCCGGCGTGGAGGTATCGGCATTCCAAGGAACGCCTTCCCCAGTAGAAACGACGTTTGAGAATTATGGCGATCGCGCACGAGGCCCAGGCCATTACTCTCCCACTCGAAGCATTAAAGGGAACGGGCAGCGCATTACGCTGATGCGGAAAGAGGCTCACCGAGCACGTTCGCTGGTAGAGAAATCAAAAGAAGGGGCTCTGCTGCCCGAAAGATGGTTATCAGTCTTCGCAAGTGAAACAAAACGCCTAACAAAACAAAAGGAGAAAGTGCATTAAAAACGGCTTTCTCTCCCCCTGCCGCCGTTCAAAGCACAAAGGTGTTTACATTCCAGTTTGCTGGAAAACCCTGCTGAGGACCTGCCGCTCCTTGCACTAGAGATTTTCGTTCAGATAGCCGTCGTTGCTACCCCCGCGCCCCCGCTATCCCTTGCACACTCGTGCCCCTTGCACAGGGGGAGCGTTGCGCGTGTTCTTCCATCAGGCCAGCGCCTTGACAGGCAGGGCAAGCAGTTTCCGCTTATGACAGTGGAATGTGCCATTAAGACGTCAGCAATTACAACCCACGGCGAAGCCTTCAGTCGTCTGGACATCAGGAAACGGGTCCGATAGCTGTGACGCGAGACCGTGAAATCGCTGCATCGCCCTCTTAGCACGGAGACGTTCGCCAGACCTGCAGATGTGCCTCAACCGCCCCCGTTTGACTCCGCAGTGGGGTTATATGCACAGCACGCCGGGTTTATATTACAACCCAAACTGGACGTCCTCGGTCGGGCTTGTCCCAGGCCAGTTTAGGGGTCACTGCACGAAAAGCTGCGTTTACGGGGCGGACACTACAGCGCACAAATCCTTAAACGGACTGTATCGGGCCATTTATGAGAATAGACATAATCTTGTGCATGAGGTGTTCTTCTCCAGACATTTTCCATAAAATACCATAAATTGCCAGACATGGCCATCCACATCTCCTAATCAGATAAAAAGACATGGCCCGGGAGGGTGCAGACGTTTCTGGAAATAATGTGGGAAACTGCACGCGACCGGCACACAGCATATTTCACTGAAATTTTACAGGTCGAATATCTTCCAGAAACTCCTTTTCATGCAGTGTGTGAGCTTCTGAAGATGGCCAGGACTCGGATAACTTCCTCTGGACTCCTCAGCTATAGTAGAGCGATGAGTTCAGACGTGAGACGCCTTCACCGCAAGACAGCGGTGGTTTCATTTCTCTCCTACCTGCAGAAGTGTGATAGATCCCTTATTGCATTTCTGTTACCATCCATGAATTGAATTGAAGTCACCGCTGGGCTTGAGCAGAGAATTTCACTCCACGATCCACCTCTGGGGATCCAGTACGGACGGCCGCAGAGCAGCACAAATAAAACAGCAAGACCTGGACTTATCTGCAGCAAGTCAGTCAGCGAGACTTAAAGAGCTGGAAACTTGGAACAAATCTAATTAAATCGATTTCGCCGGCATATCCGTAGAGCGAAATTAGGCAATCTCACGAAACCTGTCCACCCCCGCTGCCGCCTTCATTTCAGGAGGATCTCAATCTGCCAAAAACTCGCCGCCTTCCTGCAACTCTCCGTGCCGTAGATGCTGGTAGTCAAGGTAACAGCTGTAAACGACACAGCTGTGCGGACTAACTAATATAAACACATTTAGCAACCTGCCCCTTTGCTCCCTGCTTTTGAAGAGAGCGGGATCGCACCCAGCTGTTGGTGCTTTGGTAATGTGTCAGAATGTGGGCGGGAGACACTGGCCCCCTTGTTTGGGTATCACCCACCCCCATGCACACTCCTGATTGACCAATTTGACTTCAAAGGGAGAACCCACCTAGCATGACATTTTGGATGGACAAGCACACACAGTCATGCACATGTATACCCCCCCCTCACACACACACACACACACACACACAAATGCACACACAAGGCAGAGAGAGCAGGTTCCAGGTTGGTTTTCAAAGACTTGCACAACAAAGCTCCCCTTCACCAAGCTTTCTGGGTGTACTTCCTTCAATTATGTGTCTGTCAATAAACCGGACTGCTTTAGACCTAGTCTAATTTCGGCAAATTAGCTGATACCTCCGGGGTGCCTTTAAGTTGGAACACAACACCTGATAACAACTGAGTTGCCCGCTAGGTGCGACCTAGTGGTCTTTAATGGCCGTGTGGCTATTGTTATCTGTGATTCGTTCACAATTGCTCTCAGAATTTTTTCTTTTTTTTATTATGTGTGATTTTCAGAGGCTTCTGTGATGTGTTCTGAAGGACCACCGATCCGTGAAATGTGCCTTTCAAAGACAAAAGACCTTAAACAAAGAGCCAGATTCGGTTTTATTTTCAAACAATGCAGAGACAACTCTTTACGGTCACATCCAATTTTAATTCAAAATTATATTCATTTCTATTTAATGTTTGCTGAATTGTTTTCAAAGGGAGGGGCCTTTTTGGGTCAACACCAATTTTAAAAAAACAACAGCCCCTCAGCACTAGGACTACAATGTGAAGGGGGTGTTCACCTTTTTAAGATTAAAAAAAACAACCTTTTTGGCAACTACAAAAATGCTGCGTTAAACTAATAGGTTTCCGATTTAATTCTGGCCTGTGAATACCCCAAAGAATGTGGTAACAAGGAATCTTGGATCAATTTATTCATGCTGAGAGCCCTGATTGACAAGTCTCTGTTAACTCAAGTTGACACACACCTGCAGCAATTAAAACGTAAGGAACTGTTTTAGATTTGTTCCAGACCACTGGTCAAAAGGACTCACTCACACCAAACAATACTGCTGTGATGCAAACCAAGAAAAATTCAGCCTCCTGGTTTATCTGATCCAATTTGACATGATTTGAGAAAAGAAAAAAAAAACAGCAAAAAACAGCGTGGATTGTGGGAGATTTTTAAATTTACTGTCAGTTTCGCGTCCGTCTCGGTTTTAATAATGTTACTGGAGGCTTCAGACTGTGTACAAGAGAAAACCTTGCACTTCACTGTGTTTTCATTTTCACACAGTCAGCAGCAGAGAATGGCACGGACTCCTTAAAATAGGATATTAAATGCATATACCAAACCTTTCAAAAAAGAGAGGGGGGGGGGGGGGTAAGAAAGATACAAACACAGAGCAAGAAAGAAGAGAGCGTCAAAGCAAGAGAGCGAGAGAGGCTAGAGAGAGAGTGTTTTTTTAGCACCACAAGAAGTAGTATTTGATAATTAACTTACCAAATAAGCCCCGTTCTCTCTGAACATGCTCATTGGGGCTATGGGGCTACAAGCCGAGTCTGCATGACATTAAAAGTGTGCCCTCAACGGGCCCCCCCCGGGCACAGCGAAAACACGCTTGTTTAATTAAGCTCGATGGTATAACTTCCATGCATTATTTTACATCTGCAAGCATCCTGCTCAGGGATGCGCATTAAGCGAAGTTAGAGGAAACACAGTCATTAGTTACCATGAAAGGATGAAAACTACAAGAAACAGGAAGAGGATACGGCCATACAATGAAAGAGCCTCTTGCTTTATTGAATGCTGATGCCGATCCAGGATCTCTTTCTGAGCGTTGTATGTTCTGTACTGAATTATCCTGTACACACAAATACTGTATCACATGCTATAGGTTTGGCCATTTGTCCACATGTATGTCAAGGTACAGTACATCTGAAAAGAACTAAGCCCCCTTGTGGATATAACCATTAAAATCACACGTGGTACAGTACTGTAGCAAGGTCATTTGTATTAGCTAATTTGTAAATTTCTTTAAAAAACAAACATATACAACACACACACACACACACACACACACACACACACACACACACACACACACACACACACACACACACACACACACACACACACACACACACACACACACACACACACACACACACACACACACACACACACACACACACACACACACACACACACACACACAGGACGCCGATACCTTTAGACCCTCTTTAGACCCGCTAACGGCCTCAAACATCTGGACAGGTCCAGCGGGCCTCAGTCTTAGTGACACACACCTTCCCGCTAGCACGTTAGCCGCGCCTCGCACCTCTCCGTACCACGGTGGCCTTGACAGGCGCCATGAAAACGTTTGTTGGAAGCGGCCTGTTTTCAATTAGTGCACGGTCCCGAAGGAGGCTCCAGTCTCGACCCTAATGCCTTCACCTTCCCCACCCTCCCCCCAGAGACGCCTGCCAGGGGACGGGTACATGATGTCATCATCAGACAGGCGGGCGACATCAGAGCGCCGGGGCTAACGATGCTAGGAAATGTCACGGCTGAGGTCGGGAACGGCACCTTTTATGGCCGCCCCCGTCCTTGCCGCGTCTCCGGGTTTTTACGTCTTCCATCCAAGCCTCCCCCACTTTCAACTCTCGGTCAAGTTTTCGTCTTCCTTGTAAAACGCAGCCGAGACTGGTGAACTGTTTTTTTTTTTTTACTTTTTTGATTTCCCTCTCCAATAACATTCCAATGACATTTTGTACTCCCAAAGCTGACCGAAACCAAATTAGAACCAAAGTTAAGAGATTACAATAAGCATGAGGATTTGCCTTCTCGCATGCAATGAATGCACATCAGAAAGGCCCTGAAAATAAGATATTCTTGAAAACTGCCAACAGGACACTGGGGGTGCACATGAATCCCATTATGCCCAATTAAGACAGGAAACAACATCGGCCGCGCTGCAGCGGCAATTTGCTATTCATTTTCATTCGCTTAATCTCCTCTCGCTGAAAAAAATTACAAGTAAAATTATACTGACATTTCATTGCTAGCCTATATACCATGTTAGATGACAGTTAGCCGGACTGGGTTAATCTGTCTGCCAGTTGGGTTTGTATGAGCGGTTATACTGTGATGGTAAAACATGAAAGGAAGTTTTGATTTGCAAGCGGGCCTTCAGAAGCCCAACCCCTGTACCTTCAGGGTGAACGGGATCTCTCTCGGCCGGCCAGATGACCATGTCTTGCGGGACGGTCTTTGAGTCAGCACATTTTCCTGTCTCTTTCGGTTTCCTGTGATCAGGTCTGTTCCATCTCTGTGCAACAATTCAAGTTATTTTAGCTTGGGGTCCTAGCGTCTCATGAAAAGAATGACAGCTCATTCCTGGAGTTTAATGTTTTTTTTCAAAATGATAAGTCTATGTTCTGGAACTCCATTGCTTTCAATTGCCAGTAGTGAGTGTTGCATCTGCATTGGAATGTTCAGTTGATCACATATTTGTGATCTTACACCTAAAGGGTTCATTGGGAAATTGACACCACCAGTTTATTGGACAGACGGGACTAAACCTTCATTTTAGTAAAAGAGCCAATGTGACTCCATAGGCAAGGCCAATGGTCTCGCTTTTCTGTTGGGTGGGACTGACTTGAGAAAAATTCCGCTGATGAACAAGCATGTACACATGTGCACACATACACTTATGAAGACACACATACAGACATTCACAAACAAGGATGCAAAGCCAGTGAGTACACCCAACTGCAAATTTGGGTCAGGCTGTCTACAGTGCTACTGTACATCAGCGCTTGTGTTGCATGTATGAAAAATCCAGACCCCAACCCCACCCCACAGGAGTAAAATAAATCCTACATAATAAAAGTCCTGAACAGCTGTACGGCACAAGAGCCACAGACTGCACATCTTAAGAGCGGCCCTGCCCTGTCTCCTGTGGAACGGGACGTCTGGGCCTCCTGCGAGCTACTGTCAGAGACCCGCGGGATGACCGGCCCCTTTCACGGCCGCACACTCATCACAAACCCTGCGCCACCAAGCGCGACCTCGCCCTCTTTTATACTAATCGAGCACCTGCTCATAAACGGACCGAAAAAAGAGGAAGAAAAATGCGGAAAACGATGGGAAAGCCATGTCCTGTTGTAAAAGACGTTTTACAGCCGTCTTCGTTTTAACGGCGTAACTTTGAGCTTGAAGCGGTATAATGCTAAATAAAGTACCCATGTCGGGATCGTCCTTTGTAATTTTGCCCCAGAAACACACTGAATAGAGCCCCACGTGGAGCTGAGCTCAGCTAGTTACCGCAAAATGGCCGCGCTCCTCTTAGGGCCAAACTCATCAAACTGTCGTCCGTAAGATTACTGCACTAACCCTTGTGAACACGCAAGGGGAGAAAGGTGTTCTGCTTTTACTCCCGCTCTGGAGGAGAGGCCTGGTTTGCTCCATTTTCTCTTTAATTACATTATCAAGCTGCTGACTCGCACATCCCACAACGCCGTCTGTAATCTCGCTCGACGTGTCGGTGGCGGGGAGGCCTTCCCCGTTTTCCAAACTGCCGTGTTTCCGACGTGGACATCTTTCACTGCGCCCAAATTAACGTCTCATCTAGTTTTCCCCGAAACGCCGCAGATTGTCAATTACGAGCTGCTCGGTGATGGTGTGCATCTTCGTAGAATGAACGCTCTTTCCCATATGCTGACTTTTCCGTGTGGGGGAGGAAAGTGAATCTTTGGTGTGTGTGCGTGTGCATGTGAGCGTGTGTTTGTGTGTGTGTGTGTGTGTGTGCGTGTGTGTGTGCGTGTGTGTTAATGTGTGTGTGCAATGCCCCTGAAACAGCTGTGAGCCATTAAACCTGAGGACTCCAGCAGGCAGGTTAATTAAGATGCGGCAGGTAATTAAGCTGACGGATGCCAATTAAGGCTGACTTGGCAGGGGCACTGTCTTCGCACAGCCCGCATTGGCTTCCACCATCACAGGGAGCGAAGAACTAAGGGACGCCCAAACAAGGGTCAGCCGTAGCTATTAGGAACATTATCTTCGTGGTCATCCTCCTCATCATCACCATCATCATCACAAACTATCACATCCTACTCTGAAGAGTTCCAGCAACCATAACAGACTAATTTTCTCCCTCCTGCTTCCTAATACACATTCCTATTCACAGATACACATGCTATGAAACCGGTCGCCATGGAGCCGCACCAGAGAAATCACTCGCCAAATTCTTTCGGTGGGTATGTAATTAAGAAGGCAGACGCAGGAGGTGTAACTATGGGCAATGGGTAAATATCCAAGAGGACTTGGCTATGTGTGTGTAGGTGTGTGCGTGTGAGGAGGGTGAGGAGCACACATCTGTGAGTTATCCTGCGTGGCCACTTGGCTCTGTAACACAGGGAGAGCCCCAGGAGGAAAGCCATGGCGTCTGCGCCCACGTTCCAAAAATATTTATCCAGACATCTCATTTGAATACGCAGTGGCCTGAAGGCATGTGTGTGGCATTGAGAGGGGGGGGGGGGGGGGGGTCTGACTGTGTGAGAGAGGGGAAATGGGAAATGGGACAGGCCTCTGAAGTGGGAACGCGGCACACTAGAGTTGATTTCTGGGGACCTCGATGCCGCCCGAGTTGGAGGCGGCCTTAAAAAAAAAAAAGGACGAAAAGAATTAAGAAAAACACGACGGAAAAACAAAAGTAACTAAAGCAAAGGACGCCCCCCCCCACCTCCCCCCTCCCTGAGCCGAGCCGCGGGGAGCGTGTGTGTCGTCGGTTGACTCCTGTCTCCAGAATGCCACTAAGTAGATGCAGCAGTGGCTCTGGAACGCTGACACACTGCACGGAGAATGACTAACAAAACGCACCGATGCGCTCAGAAGACTGTGTGTGGGGTCCGACTTCACTGTAGACTCACGGAAATCCCACCAGGACGAGCCTGCGTTCGTTTCAAATGCCTCCCTCGTCGGGCCTGATTACGCCTGATGTTCCGAGCGGGAACGATGTCCCGAGGGTCAGTTGTGCCAGATGTGAGAAATCTTCACACAGAAACTAGTCCTAACGCTTCACAGGGGGAAAGAGGAACATATCTGAGAGGCGTCTGCAGAAGCAGCAGTGGCGACAGTGTAGGATGATAGTTAGTGAAATGGGCTCGTAAACCGAAGGTCGCAGGTTCGATTCTCAGGTAGGACACTGCCGTTGTACCCTTGAGCAAGGTGCTTAACTGAAATTTCTTCAGTATACAGTGAGCACCGAAATGAATTCATTCAGTATCGCTTGTACCAGAAAATAAGATATCAAGAGTATTTTGATATTGTTCGTCAGGACGTCATGGCATTCAAAGGATATGCGACCAAATATTTGAAATAATTACTTTATCCTACATTATGTTAAACTGTCCAATATTTTTTGATGGGGGGGGGGGGGCTACGTACAAAAGGTTCTATAATTTCTAAATGGTTCATCCGATATGGATGAAGATACCCTCAAATTAAAGCTGGCAGTCTGCACTTCAACCTCATTGTCATTGTATCCTTTCAAACTCAAAGTGCTAGAGTACAGAACCAAAATAACAAAAAAATGTGTCACTGTCCAAAGAATTATGGTGCTCTGCTAAATGGCAGTAATGTAATGCAAAAAGCATTTTCTATTGGCTGTGCAGGCCAGGCTCTGTCACTCAGAGGACAGAGAAGGTGGGCCGCCACCCTCCCAAGGCAAGTTGGCCGAGTGCCAGGAGAGGACACTCGAGTGTGCGCAGGAGGGAAGCCGGTAGCCTGACGGGGAGTCCGCATGGTGACGGACCCTTCAGCTCGCCACCGAGAGAAACCCCTTCTCCCCAGTGTTCCGGGGCTCCGAAAGAATGGAGCGCAAACCAAAACAGGAAGTACTTGACCGTGGGCACGAGCAGCTGCAACGGCGGAGGCCGAATGGGAGTGTGTACCTTGGCACGGCGCCCTGCTGCCCCTGACGTATGCGCCACGCGCGCCAGGCCCGGCCGGCTGCTCTTAAGCGGCTCTCGTAAATTTCCTGGCGACGGCTCGATCGCACCACCGCTCCCTCCAGCGCTGTCCCCGTCACCGCACCCCGGAGTACCGCCACTGTTACGCCCCAGGGGGTAGCACAACAGGAAAGGAAATAAGCCTACCAATTGGGGATAAGGGCTCTGTAAGCAAGCGCGAGCCGGCAGCCAAGGCTCATTAAAGGAATACATTTCTCCTTTTTTAAAATCGCAGCTTACAAAACACGCACAATGGCTAAATGCGCCAGTGCGAGGAAACGGCTTGATGAAGCGTAGGGCTGATTTAGGGGCCCTGAGTGAGTCACTGCAGTTTCTCCACCCTCTCCCGGTCACCCAGGCTGCCCGACGTGAGGCCGCCTCATAATTCAGCCGCTATTTCAAAATTTTCCCCCCCAGTTTCCTGGATAGTTTCAGATGTACTTAACTTCAGAATAACCCCTGATGCCATGCCTACTTATGTGCGAGGGTCGTTTCCAGCCTCTTGGAAGTTGCTAAGGAGACGTCGATCCGCAAGGCGGGCGGCTCCGTAAGACTCCAATTAGAGTAAGTAGGTTCCCTCTTAAGTAGGTTTTTTTTCCCCACACCACCAGGCCTTTATGATACTTTTCTACGTATACATTTTTGTAAGAGGACCCCCCCCCCCCTCTTAATTACATTCACTTCCATATTACTTTGATATTCCAAGACTATGCGCCAAGTAATCACTCTCGAGGTGACTGCAGGAGTCGGTCAGAGAAACTAATCTGGAAAATGTGTCAGAAAATGAACCACCACCCCCCAACCCGTAGAGCCGGGCCCCTGGTTTTCGAGTGGCGCGGCTTATCAAGACATTCACATCAAAGCCCTAATTTTCGGCACGTATTTTGAGATGCACAGCGCAGAGTTAATGACCTGTAAATTATGCAAACTTGCTAGCAAACAAGCAGCCCGGGGGGCCTCGTTTGCGGTGCTAATTGTCTCAAATGGAAATTTCCACAGCTTCGTTCCTAGCGGAGGCCTGATTTTTCTTCTTGGGAGTGAGTGCTGGATTTCGGTGAGCGCGCCTTTGATAAGCCGGCCCCCTTCTGTTTTCCACCTCGAATTTAGCAAACAAATTTCTTGGGCCCACCCCCATTCTGCAGCCCAGTGTCTTGTTAGCATCGTTGTGGATGGGGAGGCCATTGCTTTGGGCCTGACACGGCTCTTCAGACATAGTGAGGGAGGGTACGCAGCCTATGGAAGTGCAATCAGCAGCTGCCATGCTGTTTAAATTAGCCCTGACGTCAGCGGGCCCTGATCCTGCTCATTAGTTCAGCCCCAAAAGTAAATACCTTCATTTGGGGGAGTTCCTTTCGATAAATCAACCCAACGTTAAATTAAATACAGTACATCTACTCGGCTCAGCTGACTGACCCTATATGCAATACACAATCCAATGAAAAGCAGGCCAGCCATGGTTTCTTTAGATGAGTGGTCTCCAACACTGTTCCTGGAGAGCTACCATCCTGTGGCTTTTCATTTCAACCCTAATTTGGCACACCTGATTCTACTAATTAGCAGCTCAGCAAGATCTCTACTTATTGAAAGAGGTGCACTTTGTTATGGTTGGAGTAAAAACCTACAAGATGATAGATCTCCAGGAATAGGGTTGGAGACCACTGCTTTAGTGCAACAACCGTGCCCATTACTTCCATAATAATGCAACTAAAGAGACATTTTTTTAAAAATCCGTTAACAGCGGATCCGTTCCTCCCTCCCACCACGGTGCGTAATGCCACCCCCACCTGTCCTCTTCACCGCTGAAGAAACTGCCCCTCGTTCTCCCTTTGAAAGAGCTTGCTTGGTAAAAATTGACTTCTGGGAGCTGTACGGTAGAGTGCTACGGGAAGTAGCTCAAACTGGCAACCTCAGTTATGTGCTAGGCTCCTCAGTGCTGTATGCTCAACCTGCGGTTCTAAAACATGTGACCAGACATGGCGAATGGATGCATAGGAGGGGTTTCATCAAGTCGGCGTGTAGATGGAGCCTCCAGTCGCAGTTTTACGGCTTCCTCTCTCCTCCCCGTTTTTCATCTTTCAGCGAAGATAGAAGGCTTCGGAAAAAAGCTCGCCTCTGATGGCACAGGAGAAGAAACATGTTGAATTTATCATCCTCCTTCTGAAGCTGTTTCTGATGAGTGACCCCCAGGAAGTAAGGGAAGGCAGTAGGGGTGGGGGAGGGGTGTGTGGGTGGGTTCTTTCAAAAGGTGAATCCGGTTTCTGCTGTTAAAGCCTGGAAAACGGTAAGCAAGTGTGTGAGAAGACCAGGGGCCTGTATCATGAAGCAGGATTACGGAGTTAGCTGAACAACTGCACCTAATAAAACCCGGAACAGATCCTTTTACTTCCTTCAGTCCATGTTCCAGATTTGGGAGGGTTCTGGGTTTTACTCAGTGCAGCTAACTCAGTAAGCCTGCTTCATGACACAGGCCCAAGGGATTTATGATTCTCAGCTTCAACTCTTCTGACAAATGCGTGAGATTTTCAGATCTTCAGACCGCCTTTTTTCTTTTAATTTCTATAAAAAGGAGAGCAGACAGGCCTGCCCTCCTCCTGGGCGTGCTCCTTTATTCAGACAGGGAGAAAGCAGAGAGACGGAGGTAACAGATCGAGAAGGCACGACAGCTCAGACGGTACCACGGCAGGGATCGATTTGCATACGGTTTGAGAGTCCGCCCCTGCATGGGCAGTGCAACACCTCTCCCCATGCTTGTGAAATTTTATCCAAGCGCCATTTTGTTACCGCCCAGCACTATGTCTTTAAATAAACTACCTTCATCAGTTTAATCAGGTATTCTAGATCAAGGCTAGAACAAGCACCCCGACCAGCCCTTTTCAGATAGAACTGAATGCCCCTATTCTAAAGGGGCCGACAGGTAGGAGTACGCTGGGGAGCACCGGAGAAGGCAGACAAGGACAGAGTCCATGAAACGGACCAATGTTCACGCCTCTGCACCGGGGAATTCGCTCATTGGCTGACGGAGAGTTTGTCGCTGAGGGACCAGGGGAAGGTCGTGAAAGAGCCCTGACAATGCGCTCGTCCCACCCGGGGCGGCCCGTTTAAAACGAGAGGGACAGAGGCGGCCTCTGCAGGACAGTAAATCAGGGCCGCCGCTGCTCCGAGCTGCCATCTCGTGTTTCCAAGCAGAGAGAGAGAGAGAGAGCGGGAGAGGTGCGGGGGTGGAGGTGAAGGGCTTTTAATTGCAGGCTCTGATTCCACACAGCAAGTCACTGATTTAATGTTTACACAGCGCCGGGCTTTGTTTGGGAGAGTCCTACACGGCAATTAATCTAACATTCAGATACTTAGGCGAGCGTGTGTATTTGTGTATGTGTGTGCATGTGTGTGGGGGGGGGGGGGGGGGGGGGGGTGTCAGAGAGTTTGAAGGGGTAAGCTGTTCCTAGAGGCTGAGTAATAGGACATTGCAATCAAGGCCACCAGCAATTATCTTGTGCAGAAATAGCAGCCTTTTTCTCCATGCTCTCGTTAATTGCTTTACAAACTTTGGACTGTCGGAGAGAGGCAAACATGGCAGGGACCGAGTTGTTTGGGTGGCCTCACACCTGCCTGTGAGAGGGGATTTCTTTTAGCACATTTAAAATTCTGCCTCCAAAAGCAATGACCAACCACCAGGAACAAAGGAAAAATACTACTTTTTGAAATTCTCGTCTTTTGTGAACCACGCCGCATAAAACCTTCTGTGTGAACCTGCTTTTTCCATGCTGCAGTGATCAGTGATTACAGCCAGTTTTTTTTAAAATTAGGAACAAGAAACAGAACAGCGTGGAGGACAGCAAGATACAGAGACAGAAAGAGCGAGGGAGTGAGAGATAGGAGAGGGAAAGACAGAAAGAGTAAGAGAGTAAGAGAGTGAGAGAGAGACAGAGAGAGAGAGAGAAACAGTCAGAGAGAAGTCTCCCCTGCTTTGATATATTCTATCTGGCACAGCGAAACAGCACTGTTTGTGTCTGTCTGTGAAAACAGAGTGGCTTTGCTGTAATTAATTAATTCCTCATCATGCCGCATGGAAGAAGCCGCAGCCTTGGAAAGAGGGGTCCACCTCTTTTTTCCCCCCCAAGCTGCTCGCCAGCACCTGTTCCCAATCACCATCAATGGAGGTGGGTGGGAGTGGTGACGTGTCAATATTTTGGTGAGAAACACCCCCCCCCCCCCCCTTCCCCAGCCTATTTC